>PVKE010014810.1:0-34401 GCA_004027555.1 Craseonycteris thonglongyai
CGGCCCAGGCAGGACCCACATGCTGAACTGGGGAGTTCCCACAGTTTGGTTCTCTAACTGTCTCTGTCTCTGTCTCTCTCTCTATCTGTCAAAAAGTAAAATAGAAATAACTATGCACTGAAGACAAAAAGATAATTTCTCTCTATAAATGTGAAAAGATAAAAAAAAAAAAAAAAAAAAAAAAAAAAAAAAAAAAATTATATACTAGTAACTGTGCTAAGTGGTTTATTTATTTATTTATTTTATGAAATGCATATTTATTACTGACCTCCCCAACTCAATTCTATCCTCACTTAATTTTCTATTGCTATACTCTTCAGAATTTCATATGTGATGGTAGAAACATTTAGCATAGGAACCAACAAATAAATTGACCAGTTTATTTCCCCCATAAACATAATTTTATTAAGTTCTTATAACAACTTTATGACAAATATTTTCTCCTTTTATTGAATGAAGGAACAGACTCAGAAAAATTCAGTAACTTGCCTGAGATAAACTTAAAAGGAACACTGGTATTAATCCCAGGTCTGATTAATTTAAAAATGTTATTGAGCTCAACAACACTGATCATGTATCAATGATTATGCTAAGAACCAAAGGTACAAAGACTTAGCCCCTCCTCTCCAAGAGTTCCAAGTTGAATGAAAAGAAGTTCTGCCACCTAAGAAAAGGCACATTGTTTCCACTTCATTGTCTTGCATTTCTACATCATGTGAGATGCTGTAGAAAATAATGTGGATATAAAAAACAACAATATTGGGAAGCCAGGATGGCTCAGTGGGTTAAGTGCTCACTTTGCCGCCCGGGGGACCGAGGATCGAATCCCGGCCCCAGCCTGTGTGGACCCATATGCTGAACTGGAGAGTGCCCCCAGTTCAGTTCTTACCGGGGTGAGACCCCGGCCCAGTTTCTGCCCTGTGCAGCCCTGCCCACCTGTGGAGTGAAACTATGTGGAAAAACCAATAATGTGCAACTGTGGGGGCTGCTCTGGGCCCTCCCCCTTCTCTTTGTCTCTGTATCTCTCTCTGTCAAAAACAATACAAATAAATCTTAATAAAAAAATTTAAAAAATATTAAGACACAATTATTCCATTCAAAAAGGTAAAGTTGGAGCTAAGATGCACGTATATACTTGGAAATGCAATTGGCCTATGTGTGCTTGCTCTATTTGTGGAGAAGTGACCCTGCACAATGAACTTGGTATATTGAATACTTGTGGTGTCAGTATGCCTAGATTGGTGATGGATCCAGAAGGCTCACATCATTCGACAGTTGGATCATAAAAAGAAGGCAGTAACTAATAAATGACAAATTAACAGTCCAACCACAAGTGTTATAGGAATCTCGAAGTGAAACTGATTACTTTCTGTTAGAGTTTTCTGAAAAGGCTTGTAAAAGAGTCAATTTGGGTTTTCTAGTATAGAAGGAAGTGTTTCATGTGAACAAAAAGAGAAGACAATGATTCCAGTTGTAAGAAACATTAGCACAAAACAGTTAAAAAAAGGAAAAGCAAAACTATACTGGGATAGAAATAAGACTAGCTTCATCAAGTAGAGGTAAGACGCTTTTTATTTTATATTTTTTAGGAAAACATCATAAAACAAAGCCTGCATAGATTTCTAACTACTTTTGAGATGCTTTACTGCACAAATAACATTGGCTCCCTTTTTCTGAGTGCTTTGTATTCTTCAAAGCTGGTGAGACTTATTCTGACTATATATTCAAATAAATGAATTAACAAATAAATAAATAAATAAATAAATAAAAATAAAAAGACAGAAAGAAGGAAAGAAGAGGCAAGGAAATTAAGATTAGAAAGCAAATTTAGCAGTGTACAAATACTACCTTAATAAGCCATTTACCATGGAAGATGTAGGAAGTAGGTTTTTGATTTTGGGATTACCATCTAAAAGAGATGCCATACACAAACAATTTAACATTGTCAAATGTCTTATGACTCTCTGTTTCCAAAGTACCCCAGTTTTCCCAAAATAGATTTTTCTTCTGGAAATTCTAAAATTGCCTATTTCTTTTAGTGCTGTGCTGGAAGTCCTTTCAATTTCTTACCATCTGGACATCAGATTAATATTTATACATAATGAGACTACAATATTCAAGAACACATAAAGTTGAAAACACTTGGGCTGCTAGAACTTGAGTGCTGCGTTTAGTGTATTGTAGGCTCTTAAAGGTAGAGAGAATAAGGAAAATTTTGCAGCTCCTACCGGCAATGAAAAATAAATTGATCTTAAACCACACTTTAGAGCTATTCAATCATCCTGCTAAAATTAAATAAAGTTCCCTTTATTCTTTTTACTAATATCTGTAAACAAACTAAAATCATCAAAGTGGAGAGAACACAGTGTCTACTTTAACCATTTATTGTTATATAGAATTGCAGTTATTAACTGATATTCTCACAATTGGGCAGATGATAGGAACACCAAATGGTTTCTTATCACTAAATGGATAAAATCACATGAATATTGTTTTGTATAACAAAGAACACCAAGAACAGAAAACTTTATATAAACCAGACAATGTTAAAAATATTTAACATTAAAAATTATAATTTTTACTAACAAAAATATCTATCATAAAAATGTTTTTATTTCCTTAAAATTACATTGTTGCTTAAAATCCTTAACTTTGTAATATTGCAATGACATTATTATTTAGGAAAGCATTTCCCTGAAAATTTTTACCATATTTTCCATTATACCATCAAAATCAATTTGCTACATAATTAAAAAAAAATTTTTGCCTTTATTTTATCACTACTTTCCTCCTTCTATACCACAGTTCCCTCAGTAATTTTTGTCTTGTTCTGAACTCTTGGCATTTTCTAACATGCTTAATTGGCCATGGAATACTGAAATGCCTTCAAGTGAATCTGGGTACTACCAACATCCTGGTAACAGAGGTACTGGTTGGTATCTCTTCCTCCATGTAATAGCATCAATAAAACAGGTGAATACCAAATTTATATAAACTAGGGGAAAGGTGAAGACACATCATATTCTAAGATAATAAGAAATACAACTTTTTTCATTGGATTTGTTTAAGTAAGGAAATGCAAATTATTAGAAAATTACAGCTTTCATTAATCCACTCTAAAGAATAAAGGTAAAAGAAATATTAGCTTATGGCACTTTTGCTTCAAACACCTCTCTCCCCTTAAATAGAGAGTTTTCTTCAAATGTGATGGAATATTCCCTTTAAAGCTTCCCTTTATACTTAAATTTTGGTAACTAACTGATAAAAACATTACCAGAAGGAATTTTTACATTCCAATAAAATGTCTCTGTGATATTGTAAATTTTGTTTTAATCACTTATTAGGCTTATTTCGGCCAGTATAGTTTGAAATGCTAGGAATCTTTGGGGATAACACTCCTTGACATTAATGATATTAACAGACTAGCCCAATCTGAGAACTAAGATTAAGTCTGAAGGTTATTAAAAACAGGAAAGTTTCTTGATAACTTTTCCACCATATTTGCTACTTAGTAAGAGAATATTAAGAAAGATTAGATTCATCTATTTCCTTTTTAAGGAAAAAATAAAATGAATTTCCATGTCTATATACATGTATAATACATGCATATTTTTTTTGCTTTCCATGTTTTTAGCTTTATGTTTTCTTATATATTAATTCCCTTAGGACATTTCTGGTTATATGTCTGGAAATTTCAGCTACCCAGAAAAAAAGAAGGTCGAGAAATAATGAAAAAAATGTGCTGAAAGAATTCACATAAAAGTTTTGGAGACTTGAAAATGGTAACAACAGACACTTAAAAAGTTATTGAACCAGGAAATAAAATATAACCCTGGCTGGCAGGTACTTATATAGCAATATACTGATAACTAAAAAAATCACCAATTATAAAGAAAAATAAAATCTTAATTATAAATTTAGTTTATTTAGTTTAAATATCTGCTTCTTAACAATATCATCTCATTTACGTCTATACAAATATACACATGTACATAGAGGAGGTTGTATAATTTGTGTGTTGATATATAGTCTCAAAACTACATATTCATGTCAATATGAATTTCATCACTGTTCTTTACATAGATTTCTTTTTTCAAAACAGATGTCCAAGTGGTGGAAAAATGTAAAAATTATATAATAAAAATCAAAGGGACCTCTTCCAGTGGAATCAATTCAAGTATTTAAGTAGTTTCTAAACATTAGCAATCTAAGAGATATTTAAATGTTCAGATTCTGAGAATTGAATAATATATTATTTAAGGAAGGGGAAAAATTCCAGTATAAATTATTCCATTTGCATAAGTCAAACCATGTTTTTAATAATTCAACTCTCATGCAATCAAGATGTCTTCTGAATTACCATAGTATTTACTAAATGTCTGTTCTATTATCTAATATGCTAATCCAGGGCATTCTAAAGAGTGAGGAATCACAATAGTCTGGAATTTAAATAACAAGTTCATAAGAATTTCCACTGGGCCATGTTTTGCTATGAGATTTTTGTTCTCTTTCTCAATTACTGTCATCAGTGGAAATCAATACCAAGCATCCATTCTATCCTAAATGTAAAGATACTTCACCCAATCACTTAAGTGAGAATTTGCAGAGTTACTTTGATCCCTCCTCTCCATTAAGATCCATAAATTCTTCTTCACAAGGAATTTTCAAATCTGAGTACCATGTCTCCCACTCTTCTTTAACATTAATATTTCCTCTGTCACATAGTGAAATTATCATTTTGTGCACCTGGACTATGGCAATATTTTTCTAGTGGACCTGCATCTCTAGCCATTTGTCCCAGCTGGCTAAAACCAATTTCCTACATTGCTTTACAACAGATATGATCATGTCATTCTTGTGCTCCAAAAGTGTCAATGGCATCTGAGCATCAATTGAACACAGACCTATTCCTCAAGTCTTCACAATCTGGGTCCATCTAAAATCACTTCTACCATTCTCCACACAAAACAAGAGGTTTGCAAAATTATGAATTTCATTGATTTATATTATCTATCTATCATCTATAATCTATCTTGGTATATAGATATATACTTACATATTTCTACACACATATATTCTAAAGTAGGTGTCTAAAATTGTAATAGCAAACTTTTCAATTTTTCCAAGTTAAGAAAACACAAAATGACTGTTTAATATTACAATTACTTTGTAAAGAAATGCTTTTTTTCCTTCACTTAAATTAATTCCATTTACAAAAACATTTTACATTATTCTGCCATATATTTTCTATGTATCAGTAACAACGATGACTTTGCCATGGGTTGGCAGGAAAGTATGACAATGACAGGTATTTGGTAATCACTGCACAAGACCACTCACCATCCCCTAAACACATACAAACTGATAATATTATGGATCACAAACTCATATAAGACTGGCTGAAAACTCAGACAACTATTTCCGTCAAGGTCTTGGTAGAAAACAGGCACAGTCTGCAGGGACTTAGAAGACAATTTAACAGAGTTATATTTATAGAAGTGAGACCAGATTTAAGGGTCTGTCAGGGCATCCAGGGATTAGTAACCACAGGAACTCCCAAGGGCTGCAGGGAGTAATAGGTGCTCTCAGAAGCTCAGGGAGGTCTTTTAGAACTTTTAGAAGAAGAAACCAGAATACTGAGGCATTAGGAGAGAGCAGAGAAAGAAAAGCCCAGCATCTCTTTCTTGTCCAATACACACACACACACACACACACACACACACTGGCAAATATGTTTGCAAAGTTCGTATGCAAAATTTCTCTTCAAAAGTTGTGCCAGTTTGCTGTTTATTGTTGCTACTAAATAAGAGAGACCTAGTCTAACACCTGTCTTGAAAGAGATAATGGTGTCAGGATCAGGTACAATCATTATCCATAATATTTGCCCTCATAATGATTGTAAATAAGTCAAAACAAAACACTTTCCTTCCATGAAGGAGATTCTAGAAATGGAAAAACCCTCTATTTTTTGTTGTCTGAAGATGTGGAGTCCAGATCCAGTTGCTCATATAAGAAATGTTATTTCAAAAAGTGGAAGGCTGGAACTCGTATGTTAATATAATATTTTTCAGAGTAGAGTAAAGGGACAACAGAACACTTTGTTTTCATTGGTCTCTCAGTTGCAGTTTTCTATAATTTGCAGCTTATTCATATCTTAAAATAACCAACCATTTAGACATAACCTAAAATGTGGAATCAACTTGATTTTTCAAGTCTTAGAAGTCTGTTGAACAAGATTGCCTAAGAAAAACCTCTCAGGGCCAATAGTAAATATAGAGCAGCAAGTTGCATCTTTCTTCAATAAAGTTTTCTTCAATGCTACCCATCATGATGTTGATGGTTGCTCTTGTATATTTGAGAGGAGTGGAATTTGTAAAAGACATGAAAAAATGTATACTTCAGATGTTTATATAACATTGACAACAACAGTCAATGTTTATTAAGTGTTTATATGTACTACACAGGGTTCTAGAGAGCTTGTATTTGGGTGCATTTAGCTGAAAGCAACAGAAAATAAAACTGAAATTGGTCCAAAAAAATGGGAATATACAAGGTTATATCCTTAAACAGGCTTAGTTTGAGTGTTGTCTTAATTTAAAGTATTATTTGTGATTCTGAAATTCTGTTGCCTCTCGGAAGGAGATGACCATGTTGGTTTTGGGCTTTATATAAATATACTAAAAACATTAAGAGGGAGAAACTATCACTTAAGCATATCTAAATATTCAGAACACACCTACACACCTATTAATAACTGTCTCTTCATATGGGTCAGTGTTCACACTCTACAGACTTTGAAGAGTAAGAAAAATATTCTTTGAATCATTTAGACCTAATTAATTGAAAATGATTCATTCACCTGGCCATTTCTGAACAAATTTCTGTCATGAAAAAATGTTATGATAGAAGGCTTTCTAAATTAATTACTGAACTAAAAGAAGAGTGAATTAAAATGATTGACTCAAAATTATTAGGCCCTACTTCCTGGATCTAAGATGGAGTTACTACACCAAATTGCATCATTATTATGCAAAGAGGGTGGGGTGACGGTAGAATAAATATTAAAGGACAACCATAATCTCAAGAATGGCATTTAGACCACTGTGGTGATGACATGAAAAAGAAGAAAGAAAGAAAACAAAAAGAAAAAAAGAATGGCATTATACATTTATTATCTCATTTAATTTTCACCAGATCCCTGAGATAGGCTATTTGTGAAAGACCCTGTTTCTGATCTTTAGTTGTTTATGATGCTTAATTCCCACAATTTTATTTTAACAAAATCTCCTGAAATTCACCCTTCCATTCTTTGTTCTAATTTATTGTATCCCTGGAATTTAGAAATCATAACCAAGACTGGGAGGCTGCACTTGTCCTCATAGCACACATTGTATGGATCCATGTCCTTATATAGACTCGCCCCCTATCTGAGTGGGATGTGTTCCAAGGCCCCCAGTGGATGCCTGAAACCATGGCTAGTACTGAACTCTATAGATATTATGTTTTTTTCTATACGTATATACCTATAATAAAGTTTAATTTTTAAACTAGGCACAGTAAGTTTAATAACAATAACTAATAAAACAATTATAACAATATACTGTAATAAAAGTTATGGGAATGTGGTCTCTCTCTCAAAATATCCTACTGTACTGCACTCACCTTTCTTGTGAGATAATAGAAAGCCTACGTGAAGCAATAGTGAGATAAATATAGCATCCTCAGCATACCATTTTTGTTCTCTTTCTTTGAGAAATTTCACCTTTTCACATATAAGAAGTACTTTACAGCTTCTCTTTGGCATATCTGAATTGCCAGAGTCACCACTCTTGCTCTTTGGGGCCATTTTGAAGCAAAATAAGGGATACTTGAACACAGCACCTTGATACCGCAACAGTGGATCAGATAACCCGAAAGGCTACTAAGCAACTAAGGGGCAGGCAGCCTATGTGTGGGTGTGCTGCACAAATGGATGATTCATGTCCTGGGCATGTTGGAGGAGGACATTGAGAGAAATTGTCATGCTACTCAAATGGCGTACAATATAAAATGCATGAATTATTTATTTATGGAACTTTCCCTTTAATATTTTCAGACTGTGTTTCACCTCAGGCAACTGAAATCAAGGAAAGCAAAAAGACAGATAAAGGGGGACAACTGTATGTTTTACCTTATATTATTTCTCTCTCTTGCATTTCCCTTTATTCTGTGATTGTTCAAATGGTTTAAGGCCTAAGCCAATTATCAGCTCTTTGTAAAGCCTTCCTAGAACTCTGTTAGTTTACACCTGGTCTTTCATAGCCTCATTCTTACTATTTTAAAAACACTTTATGAAACTGATGCATGTGCTACCCACTGCACTGAGGCAGCTATTTTAAAAACACTTTAAATCTGATTTGCATACAGTGAAGTGTTTTTGTGCTCCTCTCTACCCCTGCCTCATTAATGTAGGTTTCTTAAAATGAAGGACCTTTTCATAATCATCTTTCAATCCCAAATGCTTTACATATAGAAGCTTAATAAATGATCATTGAATATTGTTGAATTAAATGGAGCATTGTGGAGCTTTAAACCCTTGTCTTTTCTTTCTTGTAAAGGGGGAAACTTCATAAACATTCTTTAATAAAAAGAGGCTTAATGAAATATAAAATTTACACATTATAATGCTCAATGGAGAATTTTAAATTAAATACAGTTTTTAAAAAGTGAAAATACATGAAGCCACGTTAACCTGCCCAATTCTTGCCATAATGTCTCACTGTCATCCTGAATTGAAGGCAGATTTATTGGATTTTGTTCACCTCCTTGAAAGCACTGCACTCTCTCAACTCAGGTACCTACATACATATTAACTGTTCCTTTGGCCTTAAAAACTTTTCTCAACACTCATTTTTGAGTTTTGAACAGTTTCTTAAAGAGGCCTTCCTTGTTACCTAAGTCTTAAAAACCCACCTCATTATATCCTCTTACCACATTTGAGGTTATTTAATTTTCTCTCTTCAATGCTAGGAAATTAATCCTTCACTGGGACAAGGACTACACTCATTTACTATTAAATCTCTAGTATCAAACACCACGTGACATAATGACTGCTCAACCTAAGAATAAATGAATGAATTACAGAAGCCGATAAGTTCATTAAGGTAGACTTGCACATCTGGCTCCAAGTTTCTAGTTGCTAAGAAAAATAATTTTAGGGTACACAGTATCCTTAAGATAAAATCAAGTAACTACTTTAGGACCAAATAAGAGTTTGGGCTAACTGAAAATATTAAATAATTAAATTAACAGCATAAGCACCGTTCTTTGATTTTTAAAAGGTACAAGAATGCTCATTTTAATAAAGAAAAATGACTCTCCCTCTAATATTTCTCCTTTTTGTTAAAGCAAAATAAAACAAAACACCAATTCTGACTACTTATTAAAATAATTTTTGTTGTTGTCTTCAGGACTGGAAAGAAATCCAGCTCAGATGAATTATTATGTCATCAATTTCAGTCAGTTAGAAATCATTGTGGGCTTTGTACGAGACTCCTGTGAATTGGCAAGTATTTGTTGAATACATAAATGAATGACTAATCCAAATGACAGTCCAGAAATGAGTCCTTCTTCTTCTCCTCTCTTCCCACAATCTTTAGCCAAGCATTTTCTGTTGTATGCTTTTAAATGCCAATTTTCTCAATTAGTTGTACTGTGTGAAGTAAGTCAACCAAGCTATTTTGCCTTGAAAATTATGAAAACAAAATAGTGCAATTTTGAAATAAAATGTTGTTTCTTTAAATTTTTAATAAACCATTAATCTTTAAATTTACTTTTTGTTTAATTAACCGGGGCTTCAGTTCCAATCTAACACTGAAAGAACTGTGAAGGTCCAGACTTTAGCACAATGCCTGGCATTGATTAATTGGAGTCAGCACATTTTTACTAAACTGAACTAAACTTTTCATTTAGTAACATTTTCTTGTATGTACTCCATGTCTTCGGTGTTATCCAATTATGACAAACTTCAACACATTCTCGCAGGCAAAACTCAGTAAATTTCTACCAGGGATCATTTTCAAAGCGAAAGGAAGCATGGAGATTTTTGACTAATAGCATCTCGCACGTGGCTCTTGGAAATGTCGCCAGCATGCCCTACATTTACTCTCCCGGCCCTTCGAGTCTCCACGACACTGGTGGCGAAAGTAAAACCGAAGGAACATCTCTCTAGTTCAAATCTTCCAGCGTCAAGGTACCCGGATTAAAGCCGAGTTGTTAGATTGACAGAGAGTTTGCCCAATAGAGTTGTAGAGAGGCGTATCATTTCACGGACAAGCCAATCGGCACGCAGAGTCACCGTCACCGACGTGAAGGCGGAAGTACAGCCCTTGTGCGTCCCCATGGACTCGCTCTTGCAGCACCTGGATCGCTTCTCTGAGGTTCTGACTGTCTCCCGCACGCCCCATGTCAGCAACTGGGACCCCACCACCGTGCGTAGAGCCTTGCAGTGGGCTCGCTACCTGCGACATATCCACAGGCGTTTTAGCCGCCATGCCCGCATTCGCACGGCTCTGGAGCGGCGTATTCAAAACCAGTGGGAGCAGGTGGGCAGCACTGGACCTGCTTCATTCCCTGGGCTGACGAACTTTCGGGCCTTGGGGCGCTGCGACCTCTTGCTGTCCCAGCGATTGCTGGAAAACCCGGCCCTAGGGGACGCCGCCTTTCACAGCCTACTGCAGCAACTCTTTCCTGGCCCTGGCGTCCCAGACACGGAAGAGGAGACGCTCCAAGGCAGCCTTGCCCTCCTCGCGCGCCGCCGGTCCGCTGTCCACATGCTGCTCTTCAACGGCTATGGCGAGAACTCGGTCCGGCAGGACTCACTGCTAAAGACTCAGGCAGAGCTGCTGCTGGAGCGTTTGCAGGAGGTGGGCAAGGCCGAAGCGGAGGGCCCCAGCAGGTTTCTCAGCAGCCTGTGGGAGCGCTTGCCTCAGGACAACTTCCTGCAGGTGATCGCGGCCGCGCTATTGCTGCCACCGTTATCTCCCCCGCCCCCCAAAGAGGAGTTGGAACTGGGCAGCCCCAGAACACCGGAAGAGAGGAGTCAAGAGCTGGTTCATTGGCTTCTGGGGAAGTCAGATATCATGGCAACTTTCTGCCGCAATCTCCCACCCGGGCTTTTAACTTCGGTGGCAGGCCGCCATCATGAGCTTTTCCAGGTCTATCTGAGTCTGCTAACAAACTGGGGTCGACATCTGCACTACGATCTTCAGAAGGGCACTTGGGTTGGAGCTGAGTCCCAAGGTGTTCCCTGGGAGGAGTTGCACAGCAGGTTTCAAAGCCTCAGCCAAGCCCCTTCACCTGTGAAAGATGAAGTTCTAACTGCTCTGCAGTCCTCCAAAGCACAAGATGGAGATTTCGAGGTCCCAGGCCTTAGCATCTGGACAGACCTGTTGTTAGCTCTTGGGAGTGGGGCATGATACTGCATTGGGGAAAATACAAATTTCAGGTCTCAGCCCAGCCCCAGTTTTCTATGGGCAACGTTCAGTTATTGATTACTTGAATATATGGTTTACAAAATTAAAATGCCAGTGTTCCCATCAAGTCTCCTGTACTTTCATGTATCCAAAATGCTGTTTTAGGTGCTAATTTATGATAGATATAATTTACAATTATAGATGTGTAAAGTAACTGGCTTGTAGTGCCATGGGTTTTCTGGATAGAGGAGGTAACATTGAAAGTGTCCTACTTAAAGTCATGGAATTAACAAGTTTGCTCTCTAGAAGGTCCTTTTTTACGGATGCTGAAAAGATAAGTACTTTTCAAAGAAATATAGCTTTAAAGTGACAAGACACTTTCAGTATGGTTTACTTATGTAGATTTTTTTGTTTGTTTGTTTTTTAATACTCTCTACCACCACCCCCCATCCCCAAGTGTAGTGTTTGCAGAAGTGGTTTCAAAAACTAACTGGCCTATTTGGAGTTTAAACCCTGATTGGCTTAGTAACCTAATGTACTAACCAATGAACCACCCTCAATATATATTAAAATTGTTAGTCAAATTTTCTTATTTCTACAAATTACTACTCTCTGAAATTGAAAAACCAAACTGATTTAAAGCATTGACTTCAGGACAAGAAAAAACTTGTTTAAAGCATAGTAAATACAAATATATGTCTTAAGATACTAATTTAGCATTTGGTGGTAAAAGAATCAAAGTAAACTTTGTAATTAGAAGTCCCAAATTTTAGTTCTACTTCTGCTATTGACTAGGTTAATAAGTCACAACTACAGTGTTATAGCTGCCTCACCTGAAAAATGAAGTATTTAGACTAAAATAGTTAAATTCTCAAATTTTTTCCTTGGTGACTGCCCTATGGGGACAGTTTAGAATATTTGTTTAGTGTGTGTAGGAACCTAATTTTGTGAGTTTACAGAAGATCACCAGACGTAGCAGAGGATACCTAATCACCAAACTTAAGAGCAATTTACTTTCATTAAAAAGATATAACTGTACTCATCACGTATTTTTGTCCATATCTAAGTAAGCTGGTAGTAAGATTCTTTGGGAAAAAATTGATATTCAGAAAGCTAATTTCTAATTCCATAAATAGAATTAAGCAAAAAGGCATTGTATAATCTTGTAGAATGTGTAGAATGTTTTATTCTATAGTAGAACCTGGAGTAAACTGTTCCACTAGCAAGTACACTATTCTAGATGTTCCTGAGTTAATAATACTAGCAAGTTATTTCCTGTGGTCTGATTCCTTTTTCTAGCTCTAATCTATGTGGACCATCTTTTAGCTGCATTTGTCATTAATGCAAGAATAAAGGCAACTCCTTTTGTCAGTTACATGACAACACACATTTGATTGTAATCTATGGAAACCTGGGAGTCTGAATAGGGTATTCTTCCCCCAAGGGCATTTCCAATTGCTTCTGTTAGAGAAGTGAACACTATTAACCTAGGTCACTTTGGCAAAGTTCCTGGCCTAATGCAGGAGTTTTGGCTTCAGTTTCCCTACCTTGTGTGGCCTGCTCAAAGCACAGTTTCCAGATCCTGTTTGCTTGGTACTCACGTCTCTGCTTTTGGAGATAGATACATTTGGTAGGGGTTGGAGAGACCTGGAAATTTCCTTTATTTCCTGAAATTCCAACAAAAGCATTTGGACCGTGTTTTATTAACAATATAAATGTAATAGTTGGGCCCTACTGAACATATCGTCAATAATTGCCAGAAGTAGAAGTACTCGTTTTCCCTTAAACTCACCCATCAAATTTCTGTCCTCAGTACTTATGTGAAATAAGCCTGGCCAAAGTCACCAGTAAACCCCATGATGCCAGATTCAAAGGACACTTTTCTGGTGTCAGATTACTTGACTTCCTAGCAACATTATAGACATTTTGACCACTCTCTTTTGGAAAGTAGGCGTGAAGTTCTGTTCTCATAACTTATGTGGCACTACTTTATCCTGGTTACCTTTTACATTTCTAGCTACTTTTTCTCAGTCTCATGTTCTGGCTAACTGCTCCTCTAATCAACCTTTCTCAGTGTTGAGTAGTCTGCTGCTTCTTTTGTATTCTCTCTCATCCCATATGATCAATCTCATCCATCTCATGGCTTTAAATGCTACTAGTGTGCTGTCAATTGCACAGTCTATAGCTCTCATTAGAGCTTTAGGACAAATATTCCCATTTAAATGTCTCGCATGGTTCTCAAACCAAACAACAGAATTTTTAATATCCCAACATAAGCATGTTTATTCCCATGTATTTCTCAGTAAAGAGCCAGAAACCTGGGAGTATAGACAAGAATAACCATATAAATTCTTCTTTGTTTAAGACAGATTTGAGTTATGCCTGTTGTCCTTGCATAATGAAATGCCCATTTTACTCTCTAAAGTTCCCTGGTTTGGCTGGTCACTTATATGGTCACTCATCTATTACATCTCTGCCAGATCACTCCAATTAGCTGGTTTCTCTGATTTCTTTATTGTTCCTCTACAACCCATACACCTCCTAACATGTCAAGTAGTGGACTTCCAGTCATATTCACTGAGAAGTATAATAATTGAAAGAGAACTTAACAGACTTTTAATTACTACATCTGTCTATCCATACTAGCATCTATACCCACATACTTCATCTTCTGTTTGTTTTCAATGATCAGCTATTCTTCAACCAATTTACATAGACTCCAAAAATGCCAAACTTCTTTCAGTTCTTGGAATAGGCTAAGCCTTTTCCAGCCTTAGAACCTTTATTTTCATTATTCCTTCAGCAAAGAATATTACCCAGGTCCTTGACTTCTCAGCTTAAATTCATTCTCTCACCATTAATAACTATCTGATTATATATATATCACCATGTTATTTTCCTTTAGACCAATTTCCTATTTTATAGTTGTATCATTCATGTGTTTTTATCTCTTCCACTAGAGTATAAGCTCATTGAAAATATGACTGCCTCTCTTTTGCTTGAATATCCAAAGCTCTCACATTATATTGACACATGTTAAGTAGCTGATAACTATAAATGCATAGGAATGGAGCAAACATTTACAGCACCACTCTTAGGGATATCCTTAAGAAACATAAGTCATTTTAGTAGTAGCTACATAAAGCATAAATTCAAAAAGTGAGGTTCCCAATACAGTAACATTTCTAAGCTACAACCAAATAATCTGAAAAATCTTCCTTCCAACACTTTTTGGTTGCATCTGAGTTGGGTCAACATTCAACAACGTCAAGATTTATTTGCTGTGGTTAGATGCCCAATTTTACTTGATCTTTATATGTCATTTATACTTTTTTTTTTTTTTGAGGTCAGAAACAGTATACCAAAGCTCTAAGGTTATAACCAATTATAAATAGAATGACCCATCTTCTTTAGCAAATGATAGGTATAGGGTATTCATATTAACATACATTAGTTAATGTAAATGCTCCAGGAGGGAACAATTGATTTTTCTCAGGAATTAATTGGAAATGATCAATAACTATATTAGAAGTGTGACAGTAGCATCATTTATCAGATGCTAATTGTCATAGTTGGCTAAGAATGCCATTTTGACTTAGAAATATGTTGGCCCTAAGGGAAAGTAGCTTGAATAATTACAATAATTAATGTGTATACAACCGTCTCTTGAAGCTTCATTACTCTTAATATTGGAGTAGGGATTTGAGTTCAACAGAGCTTACAGGGTTTTAAAGTCTATTGTGGCTTTATCCTTTTGTCTCATGAATGATCAGGATTTAAATCTCAAAAAATTTTTATACGCAGTAATTCAGAAGTAGAAGCAAAGGCATATAAAATGTGAATAATCAGTTTATATTTTCTATTTATATATATCATACAAATAGTATTATGATGTGAATACAACTTATCATAATCTCAATGTCAGGGATATATTGGCAATTTGTATTTGGAGTTTGATATTTATATATTAGTATTGAAAATAAGTTTATTCTAAAGGCAAATTTATCACTACAAACCCTCCTCACTTTATATGCACCTTTCAGTTTCATATTTGTGTTGACCACTTTTATTCATTTATTTATTCAATAAGCATTGGTCACATCTTTATATATCACATAATTTAATACGTTGAAAAGTTTACAAACCAATTTATTTAGCTTATGTATTTTTAGGTTATGAATCCAATTTCTCATTTCTTAAACCATGTCTGGAAAGCAAAATGTGAGGTATAAATATATGTGTAGATCAATATTGGATATTTTACCCTCCATAATTGTTCAACGCTCTATGGGATAGCTGTTGAAATATTCATTGGTATGCCAAGAATCTGACACATTATCAATACTTACTTGGCAAAATAGGCTGTTTGAGGGTATGCTTATATTTATGAGCATTGATAATATGCCAAAATGGAATAGAGTACACTGTTAGCTTTCACTGAATAAAAAGTGTGTCCCAAAATGCACGAAAGAAGTAATTTTGATAGAAAACAGAGGTTTATAATTAAAAATTGTAAATTTTCATTGCTTAACAATGAAAACACGTTGTTCTTTCATGTAGTGCTCCCTTTTTAATAACCCTGAGCTCTCAGCTGTCACGCTGTCTTTTTTTTTTTTTTTCATTGGCAACACTTCACCGCACAAATGACACAAAATTCAAATCTTGCGTGAATTTTGGGACACACTTTAAGTTGCACCCATGAATAAAATGGGTGAAAATTCTTTGCTAATCTAAGACACATTAGGTACCTTAAGAATATTAACTGTATTTGAATCCACAATGAATGTTAAGATAAAATTTCAAACAATATATCACTAATACATTGGCTCTCAAAATGCAGAATAGGAAAAATAATGCAGATTATAAATTATTTTATAGTCTCTTCTAGAGATAAAGACATCCCATAATTTTGTAATAAATATTCTTGACAGAAAGAGAGTATGTTCTCTAGTTTGTGTTTTCAAAAACTCATGTTTACGATCTTTGATGATTTTCAAAAATATTCAGTAGGTCACATAAACATTAATAGTCAAGAGTGGGATGAGGTTGGAGGCAACATTTCTCTGGTCTGTTTTTCCAATAATTATAAAAAGGTGTTCCTGACACTGCTGGTTTAAAATTGTTGTTGAAAACATAAAATAAATTACAAGTGACTAACAAGAGCAATTTACAGAAGATACATGATCTAGTTCACTAGTCAGCAGGCATAGGTTGCTTATGGAATTACCATAGCAACCCAAACTAATGGAGAGAAGGCGCCATTTTCTAATTATAGTTGGAAGCAGTAAACCTTGTGCACTGCACCAGTAAATTGGCCCCAGTAGACTCAAAATGATCTCACTGTTTGTCATTATAGACGTTAATTTAGGCAAGATATTCGAAGAACATGGTCGCTGCAATTTGTTAAAATATTAAACCCATTTTTATAGCCTAGTTCTGTGAATAGAGTATTATACTTACTATTACAATATTACAATTAATATGCATTTATAATTCCACTTAAGAGTTAAAAAAGACTTAAACTGATTTTTTATGGTAGGGAAACTAAAGTGTCACTGAAAAGAAAAGAGGAACTAAATTCCAAACCTTGTTAATTGGCTTTATTTTATGATTGATCTTTATCATATAACAGTATCTCTGGACAACCTTAGATAAATTCTATCATTGCTCTAAGTTTCCGCACTTTCATTTATATAAGTTAGATAAGAATAAAAACTATGCCTTCCTTTAGTGAAACAATTAAGAGCATTAATATTCAAGAACTTCTTTTAGTCATTCTTTTAGGGTAATTTATTGGTGTCACATTCTCTTTTCTTTCATCTGAGATTGTCTTGATTTCGCTTTCATTTTTGAAAGATAATATAGCAAGATAAAAAATTTGGTGCTGACATATCTTTTCTTTCAGCATTTGAAAATGTGTCATTTCCTTCTAGTATTTATGATAAATCTGTGATTTGAATAGCTTTTCCCGCTATTGGTAAAATGCCATTTCTCTCTTTCTGCTTTAAGATTTTTTTTTTTCTTTGTTTACAGCAGGGGTGTCCAACCTTTTGGCTTCCCTAGGCCACATTGGAAGAATTGTCTTAGGCCACACATAAAATATACTAACACTAACAATAGCTTATGAGCTAAAAAAAAAGAATTATAATGTTTTAAGAAAGTTTACAAATTTGTTTTGGGCCACATTCAAAGAGTTTTGGGCCACAAGCAGCCTATGGGATGCAGGTTGGACAAGCTTGGTCAACAGTTTCAAAAGTTTGATTATGATGTATCTTGGTGTAGATTTCTTTAGGTTTTTCCCTTTATGATTTAATCAGCTTCTTGAATCTATAGGCTATGTCTTCTGCCAGATTACAAAAACATTCAGCCATTATTTCTGAGAATATTTTTCAGCCCTACCTTCTTTCTCCTCTCTTTCCTAGAGGCCAATGACATGATGTTAAATATTTTGTTTTAGAGATGCTGGGATAGCTCAGCACCTGAGTACTGCTTGCCTCACAATTGCAAGGTCCAGGGTTTGATTTCCAGCCTCGGCCATGCAAATGCATATGCTGACTTGCAGCAAAACTGGTAACCACCAGGGTGGCTCAGTAGTGAAGGTTCTTGCCTCCTATGCCCCCAGTTTGGTTCCTGCCCCATGCCGCCCCACATCCAACTGTGTGGATTGAAACTATGTCACAACAAATTATGTCCAACTAGAGAATGCTCTGGGCGCTTCCCCATCTCTCTCTCTCTCTCTCTCTCTCTCTCTCTCTCTCTCTCTCTCTCTCTCTCTCTCTCTCTCTCTCTCTCTCTCTCCTCTCACACAATTAAAAAGAAATCTTTAAAAAAGATTTTGTTTTAGTTCAACAAATCACTGTTTCTGTTCAAAGCTTTGTCTTCAGTCTGTTTGTTCTTATTTGTTCCTGTTGGGTAATTCCTAGTATTCTGTGTCTGAGTTCACTGACTCTTGCCTTAGCCCTCTCTGTTATGTTGTTGAGTCTTCCCATTGAAGTTGTATTTCTATTATTATGTGATTCAATTCTAAAATTTCCACTTGGTTTTTCTTTTTCTTTTCAAGATTTATTTTATTAATTTTTGACAGAGAGAAACAGAGACAGAGAGAGACAGAGAGAGACAGAGAGAAGGGGGAGGGCCTAGAGCAGTCTCCATAGTTGACATTAGTTTTCCATATAGTTTCGCTCCACAGGTGGGCACAGGGCTGGGCAGGGCAGGAACTGGGCAGGGAGTCTCCCACATAGGTCCCGGCAAGAACTGAACTGGGGGCACACCCCAGCTCAGCATGTGGGTCCGCACGGCTGGAGCTGGGATTGGATCCTCAGTCCCTGGGGCTTCAAAGAGAGCGCTTAACCCGCTGAGCCATCCCAGCTTTCCCTGATTTTTCTTTATATCTTTTATTTATTTACTGAGACTTTTTTCTTTTTTCCCCCATTTGTTTCAAGTGTCTTGGAAATTTCTCAATGAATCATTTATGTGATAGTTGCTTTGAAATCCTTGTCAAGTAATTCCAACATCTGTGTCGTTTTGGTGTTAGTGTCTGTTGATTGTCTCTTCTCATTCTCCAAGAAAATATTTTGGAAGACAAATTTATTTTTTCTATCAAGAGTGAGAAAAAAATGCTTAGCTCCTTGAAGGTTTAGTGCCCTAATAGAAGATATTTATTTCAAGTGTTCAGACCAGGGACTTTTAGCATAGATCCACCAACCTTTAGGGGCTGAAACAAACAAACAAACAAACAAACAAAAAACAAAAAAATGGACCTGAGTTATTTCTGAATTCCTGAAATCACAAGCAAAATCTGATGTTAATATATTCACTTTTATTGGGAGGATCATTAGATTCTCAAATAGGTAAATGCTACCAAAAATTATGTTTATGCATGCTGTCCTCTGCAATACCTTGATATATAAAGCAAGTTACTGTATCAAAATCAATACGATCTTGGACATAATCAGTAATTATAATAAAATAGCTAATACTTTTAAGATGTTTTTGCTTTGTTTTTTTAAGATTTATTTTATTATTATTACTATTATTTGACAGAGAGAGACAGAAACAGGGGGGTGGGCCCAGAACAGTCCCCATGGTTGTACGTCATCGATTTTTTTTTTTTTATATATTTTATAGAGTATAGAGTATATTTATAGAGTAATTGTTTTATCTTCAGTGCATATTTATTTCTATTTTACTTTTGACAGATAGAGAGAGAGACAGAGACAGAGACAGCTAGAGAACCGAACTGTGGGAACTCCCCAGTTCAGCATGTGGGTCTGCCTGGGCCGGAGCCGGGATTCGATCCTCGGTCCTCGTGGCCTCAAAGCGAGTGCTCAGCCCGCTGAGCCGTCCCGGCTTTTCCCCGTCATCGATTTTTGACATAGTTTTGTTCCACAGGGGTGGGTGGGGGTCTTACAGGGCTGGCACTGGGCTGGGGGCTGCCTGAATGGGAGGCACACCCCCTTGAGCCAGGAGCCAAATGGGGGAGGTGGGCAAGAACTGGGGGTGTCCCTCATGGGAAGTGCACCCCAGTTCAGCATATGAGTCCACAGGGGCCAGGGCCGGGATTCGATCCTCAGTCCCTGGGGCTATAAGGTGAGTGCTTGACCACTGAGCCATCCTGGCTCCCCACCCCCCTACCCCAGCTTTTTTTGTTTTCTAGCCTGTACTAATGCACTTGGTCTTCATAACAATTCTCTGAGGTGAGTTATTATTATTTTATTATTATTTTCCCATTTTCGAAATAAGCATTTTGATGGAAATTATGAAGCTTTTATTTCTTGAGTAATTGTGCTGGTAGCCAGTTTAAAGTTTCACATTGTATTATCAGATGTTGAGTATTTTTAAGAGAACTCTGCTTAGCTCCAAACCCTAATTTCTGTTGATGGCAGAAAATTTGGTTTTTCCTGTATAAGATAATATTTCTTGTGATTTAAATCTCAGTTTTCTTTGGATAAATACACTGCCTTCTGTTTCTATATTCTGTAGGTGATTTCAGCTCAGGAGAGCATCCTGGCATCCTCTAGTGAAGGTTCTCTGACCTGTGGGCACTGTTCTGCTGCTATCTGTTCTTTTGTGGGAAGATGAAGGAGAACGTCATGCTCACTTCTTAATGAATATGTATACCTCAGCTGCCACTGGCAGTAGTAATGTTATGAGAAGTCATCACATCATCCATCCAGACAGCAGTGTCAGCTATCCATTCCCTTGCTGATACTAGTGGTTCCCCAGGTACCCCCACTGCCACTTCATTAGGTATGTAGACTCTCAATTCTCAGACATGGAAATAATTTTCATGTCTTTTGGAAGCTAAGTCAAACTCAACAGGAAGAGAGATAAGAAATCCGAAGCCCGTAGTCTTTTGGGACCTGCTATGCCTACATGATGGCATGGGTGTACTCTGTAGGACTATCTCAACTCTGTCTCCAGAGTTCCAAATTGGGGTGCTGCAAAATCTCCCTAATTTCCTCTGCTTTTATTTAGCCACACCTATCAAGGGTTTTCGATGATTTCTCTAAGGTTTAACTGAGAGGGGAGGCAAAGTTAAAAGCAGACATCCACATTTATGTCTAAGCTCTCTTACTCTTGTCTTCCAAATCCTCTTCAAGTACCTTTGCTATTGCAACAAATAATTTTAATCTCTTTTCTATGGGAAGACTTGTCAAAGGTCATAACATAACATTCCCTCATTATGTAGCTCATGTATAACCTTATGGTCTGAGTACTCCATGAACTCTCAATGTGCAAAGCAATTATTTTCCAAATTCAGAAACAATCACAATAGAAGTTTTGAAAAATATGTTTAGGATCCTATTTGATATAATTGTTCTAAGTTGTGTTTTTCCTCTCCCTGAGGAAATAAGTGTCTATTACTAATAAATGTTGTAAATGAAGCCACAAGGAATACTGGCTATCAAAATATAATGTTATAGTAGAATAGAGTTAGGTTAAATTAAAAACAACAAATAAAGAGGATTTGGAGAATATTTTTTAGGGACAATGAAAATAATCAGTATAGTTACCTTTCATTTTAATGAGGTGGGGAAGAAAAGAAAAAGAAAGCATAGTTATTCTTAGAATTGAGATTAAAAATGAGTATTCTTTATAACTTACTGACACTCATGTATTTACCAATTGTTGTTTTCTTAAAGGACAGGCAATACTTCTAATAAAAATAGCAGTTTCTAGTTAAATAAACAAAGCATTAGACAGATGGGCAGGGAGTCCTCAGGCCCAGTGGTGGGGGAAGGGGATAAACATTTATTGGGCATCTACTATTTGCCACATACTTTGTTAGGCTTTTTACTTACATTGTCTTATTTAATCACCACAATAACACTGTAAAATAAGCAGCATTGTCCCCATGTTATAAATAAAGAAATGGAAGTTCAGGCCCAGAGTCATTGAGGTATTTAATGTCTTTGGAGTAGACAACCCTCCCTCCAAATGGAATTAATAAAACTTTTCAAAGATATAATAAAAAAAATAATCTCCTGAAATAAGAAAAGATATAAACCTAAAAAATGAAAAGTCACACCACATTCAAGGAAAAAATAAATAGCAAACAATCAAATAATATGTTCTGACTGAATTACTGCACTTAAAAATCAAAGAAGGAATTTTCAGAGGGCCAGGTAGAAAAAAAGAGTCAACTATAAAGAAAAAGATCAGGTTAGCCTAAGACTTCCCCATAGCAAAGCTGCATGTCACAAGGAAAATAGGCAATATGAATAATTCTCTGATAGGGTGAAAAAGTATAATGGATGATTATAATGCTAGCCTTGATATTTTTGTCAAGAAAAAGGTAGCACACAGAAATTCTTAGTCATGAAGAAATTTAGCATTAAAAATTAAAAATAACCTATTTATATATGCGATCCAGTCAATTAAAAGATAAATTGAGGAGCCTTCATTAAAATGAGTATAACACTTATTTCTAGAGGAAAGTGGAGCAATGAACACCAGATCTGAGTTTTCTATTCAGACATATTTCTATTTAATATTATGATACCAGTCATTCTCAAGGAGGCAAGAACCCAAGCAAGAACTCTAGATATGTTTCATATCTGAAACCTTTGTAAATAATTATTTAAAAATGAAATTCAAACAACCACAAAACCAAATTAAAGAGCACAAATATGGGGTAAGATTAGTGGTAAGTATTGCACCTATTAAATATGTACCCATATGTGTGTATAAACTATAGGGCATATTATAAAGTTTGACCAAGTATACCAAATATATAACTGATAAAAATTGGGAGATGCAGAGAATGGAGGAAGGGGAAAGAAAAAAAAGATAATTTCTTCATTTTTTTCCAAAAAAAAAAAGTCAATCAGTACTGTCCTAAATTAAAATATGGTTTACAAAGTCTCCAATTCTTTTTCTTTTTCTTTTTATTATTTATTTATTTTTATTGTTAAATTTAATGGGGTGACATTGGTTGGTAACAATTAGATAATTTCCAGATGTACAAGTCCACATCACATCATCCAATTCTTTTTCTTTATAATCTTTATTTTCTTATCTGGTATTTTGTTGGCTTTTTAAAAAGAAGGACACTAATAATTTGCTTATTAGCTTCCAGGTCTACTCCTACCCTGTTCTTACTTTGCTCTGTAAGTAGTGGAGCTAATCCCTATAAGCTGTATTTCCTAGACCTCCTTACCCAAAGGCTTCCAGTTAGCTTTAGCCAGTGGGAATCCCTGGCATGAGATTGATGGATGAGGGGAATCTAACTTATGTCTCCTTCTCTCTCTGCTTTGAGTACCATCTCTGACAATGACAATCTAATGTGATTCCAATTCCCAAAGAACAGCCTCTGAAGTTTCACCCACTCCCAGGCAGCCCAGGGTTCTGTACTCTGCTAAGTCACTGCCTTCATTGCGCCTGGATGGTAGTAGCTTCTTGCTCTTTTTAATAATGATTGCCTTACTTTTTCCCAACTTTTTTTTTTAATATATTTTTATTTATTTATTTTTGACAGAGAGATAGAGATAGATAGAGAGAGAGAGAGAGAGAGAGAGAGAGAGAGAGATACAGAGAGAGAACCGAACTGGGGAAGCTCCCAGTTCAGCATATGGTTCCGCACGGGCTGGGGCCCGGATTCGATCCTCGGTCCCCTGCGCTGCAAAATGAGTGCTTAACCCACTGAGCCATCCCAGCTTCCCCTTGTAACTATTTTACCTAATTCCTCAAAGTAAATTTCCTCCACTAAACCTAGTGTAGCACCTGACACGGGCTGTTTTCTTGATTAGACCCTGACAATTATGTATTTTTCACAGGGGGATTTTTAAGTCATTAATATCTCTGAAAGTACTATTTATTAGCCATTTGTTAAGTTATAGTGTGGTGATTCTGTTAAATTCATTTTTTGCATGTTATTTTTGTCTATTTATCTACTTGCTTTTTATTATCTATCTACCTAAATATCTATATATAGATGTGAATATGCATATAGGTATCAACCTATGTTGATACAGACATACATATAGATCTATGCATAGAAAAGTATGTCGTAGCTCACTTGAATTTAATGATTTCTATTTCTAAACAGTAGGATAAGATCTGATTTTTGTTTTTGTATTTGTACTTTCATTAAATTAAAGAAGTAAGCATATACAATTTTTTTTACACAAAAAATTGCCAACCATTTTTAAAAAGTACAATCTTTGTGAATGCAGCTGAGGAAATTTGTAAATATTAGGCCATTTAATTAATTTGTCAAGGTGACAGGACACATTAATTTTGTACGCATCAGCAGAGCATTGACTAACGAAATTTAAATGTGAACCTGTAGACCCTATGGGACTGATTTATGTTTTCTTTGGGAACAGTTGTGCAGCAATCAGATACATTGTCTCCCTGGATCACTGAAATATATCATAACAGGAGAAGAGGAGAAGGCACAAAGATGAGAGAAGCCAGCAAAAGAGACAATTGGCTAAATGATAAAGTGTATGTATGTAGCTATAAATAATTATATATAATTGACAAACAAATTTTTTAATCATTTATTTACTATCTATTTTGCTAAAAGTTGTTTCCTTTTTAAAAGGTTAGGAGTGATGATGTATGTTTTTTGTAATTAGATCTGTTATGATAATTGAAAATGATTTGTCTGTAACTTTGATACAGAGGCAGTAAAACCAAGTTCCTTTCAAACATTCCTTTGGGTCAGGAAAGATTGATAGGAGAGTAGAAATAACTGAGTTTTCTGTAACTGGAAGTTGAAAATTTTGGCATATCTCAAAAGATAATATATTGATTAACATTGTCCATTAGCTATCAAATATATCTATACCTTTTTTGGTGTCCAAATTATGAATAAATACAGTAAGAGGCACACTGTTTAGAAGAGATAAATAAAAGAATACAAAATTACTCAAATGTTCTATTTTACATTAAATTGAATAAATATATTTTTTTGTCATGCTTTAAATAGTCTATTCTAAAACTCTGGTGTGAGTAAAATATCTGCTTTACAATGGCATCTTAGAGATATAATTATTCATAATGAATAAATTAAACAATAACAGCCATATAGAATAACTTTCAAAAGTGGGCACTCAAAACAGTTTGAAGATAGGAGTATTTTTCCCCGTAATCATTTATTCATCCTATGCCAAAGGAGAGATATTGCTAAACTTTAACTTAGTCCATAAATTGCTGAGGGGAAACTAAAAAAAAATCACTGACAATACTACCATTCATTCAGTTTATAGCAAGTCATCATTCCCTTTGGTTTCTTTTTGTTTTCAATTTCAAACCTATACCACGTCAGAGAGAATTTAACTAAAATGGGTGACTTCATGTTAACCAAGACTCCCTCCTCTAAAGATTAAACTTTAGTTAGATGCCTCTGAATCCTCTTTTAAACCAAACCTTAATCTTGGCTCCTGTCCAGTCCTGTCTTTGGCCTGTTCAGCCCAATCTCAGCAAATAATCTCCCTAAATCATCTTCCCACCCTTGCTGTTTAATTACCCTTGATATCTTATCAACTTCTTCATCCCACCACTTCTGATGTCTATATCCTTGGCCTGCCTTTAGCAAGAAACTTGTAAGGCCAGTTTAGCAAGAACCCCCCTGTCTTTGATGTCTCCTCTTTATAGTAATTTTTCATCCACTGCCCCCTCACTCTGCTGGTTGGCTATAAATCCCCAATTGTTTTTGCTGTATTCAGAATTGAGCCCAATCTCTCTCCCCTATTGCAATACTCTATCACGATAGTCTTGAATACAGTATTCTTTACCATGTAAACAAGTATCAGAATATGTTTTTTTTTCCCTTAACAGAGTCACAATACAAGATAAATAAATCAAACTTCAGTAGTTTTCCAGGGTTTTCTATCTAATATGAGCATAGACAAAAGAGAATAAAAATGTGTGTTATGCTTTCTCCCTGTAAGTGCATAACTAATCACTGAACAAACGATTTCATGAGCCCTTGAAAAACACAATGTAACCAGCAGCAGCCAACAAAGATTCACAAGTCATGAAAATAAAGATTCTTTTGTTTATGTGAAGTTTGTTAGGCAAATATTCTTAGAAAAGCCATAGACAAACTTGTGATTTGGGCAAAATACTTGATAAAATATTTTATGGTTTCCCGTGTGCCACATGGAGGACTATAAACCGGGTGATTGATGACAGGTCCAATAATTGTATGAAGTACCCTCCCCCTCCACTCTCTACCCTCTACACACTTACTTTTCTCTATTACATAAATGTCTTATTTTCATCATAGCACTTATCACTATATAGGATTAATTATTCATTTATTTTCTTATTCATTTAACTTATTTCTTCCTAGCTCCATGTAAGACTGATGCCATTATTCTTCTCATTTCTTAGATAAGAAACTGAGGAAGAGAAAGTTAAATAACTTAGTCAAGGTCATACATCTAGGGTGACTACATGAGGTGATGAGATTTTACGGGACAGAGGTGGATGCTCAAGACTCAAAAAGGCATACCAGATACTGGATTTATTACTGCTAAAAGCTTTTCTAAGCTCCACTCCATGGCGGAGACACACTGGGGAAGTTAGCAGAATAGAGTATTCTGTTTAGATCTATTCAGTCCTGAAGATCAGAGTGTCTGGAAAAAATCTAGGGCTACTATTAATTAAGCAATCTTTTTTTATTATTTTTTTATTATTTAAAAGGCAATTTTAATGATCTGGGCAAAATTTTGAAATAAGTTAAGTCTTTGACAGGATTTAGCAGCCTAATGGTGGTAATATAATAATAGAGTATTCCAAAGGACAGCCAATTAAGATTATATATGTATGTGTGTGTGTGTGTGTGTGTATATATATATGTGTGTGTGTATATATATATATATATATATACACATATGTATATATATATATTTGAAAGACTAAAGTTCTGTAGAGAGCTAAAATATAACATTAGAATTTAAAGAGTCAGAAATAAATATGTAAATATATAGCATTTGACAAAAATAACATTGAGAAATGACAGCCATAAGACTTGATTAGCTTTCTAAGAAAGTTAGCATAAAAGTTCTCTCCTTGGCATTGGGCTTTTTGTCTTTACCACTTACATCTCATATGCTGGGAAGCCACTTAGAATTATGATGCAAAAGGAGGAATAAAGATTTTAGGAGTTGACATACAGAAAGATGTGTGGATGACTAAAAGGACATGATGTTATAACAACTGAAAATAGTACCCTATTTTTCCATGTATAAGATGCTCCCATATACAAGACAAACCCTACTTTTCTTACCTAACATTAAGAAATCAATACATACCTTACTTCCATTTATAAGACAACCCCAATTTTCGGTCTAACAATTTTAGAAAAAGTATCATCTTATTCACAGAAAAACACAGTATTCTAAAGATTTTTTTTAATTGTTTTTGACAGAAAGAGAGAGAGATACAGAGACAGAGAGAAGGGGGAGGGCCCAGAACAGTCTCCATAGTTGTACATAATTGGATTTTCCACATAGTTTCATTCCACAGGTGGGTGAGGGGCTATACGGGGCAGGAACTGGGCCAGAGCCTTCACCCTGGTGAGAACCGAACTGGTAGCACTCCCCAGTTCAGCATATGGGTCCACAGGGGCCAGAGCCGGGATTCGATCCTCGGTCCCCGGGGCTGCAAAGTGAGCTCTTAACCTACTGAGCCATCCTGGCTTCCCCTATACAGTATTTAAAAAAAAGGAATGATCCATGGTGTCTTCTGGAAACAGAAGGTTGAGAGGAGTGAAAACTGCCTTGGATTTGACCAAAAAAAAAAAGGCTTTTGATAAACTGAGAACCAGAGGTTTCTCAGGGTTTGTGAGGAACAGAAGATAGTTTTTAGAAGACAAAAGAGAGTATATTACCGGTAATGCAACAAAAACGTAGAAAACAGACTACACACCAATGACTGACTTGAAAAACTCTTTGTAAATAGAAATATTATAGTGTATTTGCCCACAACCCAGTATTTGGAATCAGGTAGTTACAGATTTGAACCTTATTGAGCAACAGATTTTGTTCCTTCATCTGAAGAAAATGAGGAACATAATAGTGCTTATCAACAGAGTCCTGATAAGGATAATATAGTGCATGGAACATCTTTAGAATAGTGTCTGCTTATGAAAAATGCTCAATGAACGATATACATATATTAGTATGGACTGATAGTTGCAAGAGGTAAATGATAGTATTCTAGGATGTGTGTCGGTGTGTATTTAAAATTATATTGTGAATGTTTGATGGGGGAATGTAAAGGAGATTTGTAGTTAATCTTTTTAGCATTTGGTGGTATGTCTTCAGGTTACACCTTGCTTTTGCATTTGGAGAGCTACCCTCCCTTTGTATACAGCTCATTGGGACTCTCATTAAGGTACGCTGCTTGCCCCTAAGCCAAAATGTCTAAATAAATAAATAAATAAATAAATAAATAAATAAATAAATGAATAAATAAATAAAGTGGTTGGAATTGATTCATCTTAATCAGAGTGTCCTGACAGACTTGAGCTCATTGTCTGTATCCTTAGAGCTCCTCAGGTTTCTGGCCATTTCCTGTCTATTTCTACCTGTCCCTGTAACTCTATGAGAAACTCATATGCTTCCAATGAATTATGTTTTTCATGAGTTGTCCAGGAACTATCTTTGTTCTATCTGATATAACAAGGAACCAGAAAGGAATCAGAGATTTAAGACATTAGAGAAAAAGTAAGAGTGGATAGAATTCAGACAATGGATGGAGATGTCACTTTAGAGCAAAAGATAGGCTCTCTTTCATCAAATATTGCAACATCAGGGAGGGGAGAGAACAGTTATAGATAAGAATGTGAGGAAGCAAAAGTTATTAGAGAACT
Organism: Craseonycteris thonglongyai; assembly: GCA_004027555.1. NCBI lineage: Eukaryota > Metazoa > Chordata > Mammalia > Chiroptera > Craseonycteridae > Craseonycteris > Craseonycteris thonglongyai. Next base: position 28,786 of record PVKE010014810.1, read on the forward strand.
TATATGTGAAAACACAGGTTGATGGCCTTGATCTCAGTAGAGAAAAATATTTGTTACATAGTGATTCATTCCATCTAAGGAAGAAAGTGAGGATGGAAGAAGGAAGGACATAAGACTTTATAAACAAGGAAGGTATAAAATGGCCATAAGGAGGAGGCATTTGAAAAGAGAACCCATAAAACCAGAAAGATTTTTCAGACCTTGGCAGGAAAACTTCATATTAAATTATAGGGGAAAAAGCACTGAGTATGCTAATATATATTTGCTTCTCATGGTAAAACCATCCAATACCAGTACCGGTAATCCTTCTGTAATCTAGGTTCCTGTTCTTTGGCAGTGTATATGATGAAAAGTAATTACATCAACCAAGTTGAAAAATTCCATTTTCTGTCATAGTAAAATGTTTGAGTGTAAAAGAGTGATGAACTCTTGGGAATTAGTGGCATAGTACCATGGTGAACAGAAGGTATGACATGCCCTATAGAAACAGAAAAATAATCACATGTCACATCTGTCTAAAAGGTACAGGAGACATTACTTATTGGCTGCCTCTGTCATTGAAATATTGAAGAGATTAAAAGGAAAATCTTGAATTATTTATATGTAAGATTATGACTTCAGAAAAAATACCTCCCAGTTCTTAGAGCTGATCTTATCTCAACTCACAAGACCAGAGTTGAGCAATAAAAGTTTTGTGATGAGTAGATGTTCTATAATGACAAAGACAATATTAGCATATATATTGTATTAACTAAATAATAATTGAATGAAATTCTGTTTTCCTAGGCCATTTGTAGAAGTACTGACACATTCTCCACTTCCTTAGTGAGTATATACACTTATTAATTTAAATGAACCTATATTTTTGTTTAATATGATAAATATCCTAGATTTTATCTGGCACATGTTTTTGTAGATTAATATATTATCTTTTAAGCTTTACCTTTTACAACATTTTTACTTAAATTAATAACAGTGAGTTTCCATGCATTGGTTGAATTGTGCTCCTAATGTGCCTATTAGTCTGGAAAAAATTACCAAGCCATTTTAGCAATGCAAATAATAACACTTAACATGAAACTTGAGTGCATAATAAAATATATCCAACAAAATAGATCATTTGGAGTATATGTCCTAATTTTTAAAGATATTATTAATAAGACTTATTTTTCTATTCTACATATATTTTGCTTTTGAGTAATTTTTCTGGTCAATATGTCTATTTTTGTAGAAAAGAACAATGGTTATGTGAGAAGTGATATATTTCTACTGATGATACATGGGTAATACAGAATGTAGACTTAGAGAAAACTTTTTGGTCTCAAATTTCCAGTGGTATATGCCACTTGCCAATTTTCTTCATATTTCAACTTCTTAAATAGCTCTTTGGTGAAGCCATGCACACCATTCATCACTATGATTCAGCATTGAATGTGAGTGTTGTTTGCGTATAATTTTGGCTATATTGTCATGTTTCTAGAATAAAGAGGTGGCTAAAGAAGAGTACATGAAGTATTATAAAAGAGAGACAGGTTCTACTACTACTCTATTTCCTGAACTACATGAAGCCATTTATTGAAACATTCACCACCGCATTAAATATGGCAAACATGTGACAAATGCAGTTAGCATTTCCTAGAATTTATTTGTAATTAACTTTATTAGCAGTATTTATTTCACTAATAAAACAGTTAAGGTTCTCAAAACTGCTAAGTAAATATCTGTGTTGGCAAAACAGAATGAGAAGTATGACTTCATTATAAATAGGCACAATAAAAATGCACAATTTTACAAATCAGTGTGTGCTATACTTAATCATACATTAAATTAAATCATGATAAATATCTACTTTAATATATAGAATCTATTTATCAAACAAACCAAGTCTGGATACAAAATTTTTTAATTTAGTATTGCTTGTTACAGAAAGTTATAAAAAGCAATTTCATCCACTCATAACTCCAAAGCTTAAAACTAAGAGGATTAAGGGGGATGGGAAGTGGAGGAGGGAGGGGGCACCAAACATATAGTGATGGAAGGAAAACTGACTCTGGGTGGTGAGCACACAATGCATCATATAGACAATGTATTGTAGAATTGTACACCTGAAATTTTTGTAACTTTTACTAGCCAATAAATTTAACAATAATAAAAAAATAAGAGGGTTAACAAAATTTAATAACTAGTTTTGACAGTGGAAGTATAACCAAGACCCTAATTACATAGTATTATCTAAGTACCTTGTTTTACATTAAGTAAGATTTTACTGTTTTGATTTATTCTTTTTCTTAAAATTCTACTTATCAAACATACTATTGCATAAATAAATAGAATGCCCTGAAATGTTTTTCAAGTTTTTGTGTGTTTTTTTTTCTGTCTAGAAATATTCACAATAACAGAAAGGTAAATACAAATACTATGGTAAGAGCAAATAAAATAAAAATAAAAATAAAATAAAAAGAAAGAAAAGAGATGGAATAGCCAGCTCTAAAGTGATAGACACCTGAAAAATCTGAAACCTCATACTAAACTTTGTTTTTTGTACTAAGGTATTTGCAAACGATGTTTCATTATTAAGAACCTTGAAAAGCAGATGGTATGAAATGATAAATATTTACTAATGACTGATTTCAGTAAAGTGAGAAAAAGACTAAACTTTCTGGCTTTGAAATTATAAATAAAAAAATATTTTTAAAAGAAAAAATTAACTTCAAGTTGTTATGTTTTATTGTTGTTGTTTGGTTTGGTTTGGTTTGGTTTGGTTTGTTTTTTTTTTTATTTCCCAATGTAGAGTACTCAAAAATATACCTGGTAACTCATTAAATTCTTAACATTCTGGGGGTGCCGGGATGGGTCAGTGAGTTGTGCACTCGCTTTGCAGCCCCAGGGTCCGAGGATTGAGTCCCAGCAACAGCCTGTGCAGACCATATGCTGAACTGCGGTGTGTCCCCAGTTCAGTTCTCACTAGGGTGAGCCTCCGATGTGGTGGGGCCCTGGTTCAGCTCCCACCCTGGGTTTGCTTCCCATGACGGAGGCCCCCGGCTTGATGGGAGCATGCCTCCCATGTGAGAGGACCCTGATTGGTTCCCACCCTGTGCAGTCCAGAGACACCACCTGGTTCCTGTCCTGGGCAGCCCCCGAGCCTGCCTGTGGAATGAAACTATGTAGAAAACTGATGACATGCAACTATAGTGACTGCTCTGGGCCCGCTTCTCTCTGTCTCTGTTTCTATGTCTCTCTCTCTCTCTCTCTCTCTCTCTCTCTCTCTCTCTCTCTCTGTCAAAAACAATAAAAATAAGTCTTTAAAAGTAAAAAAAAAAACATTCTTAACATTCCTTTTAACACATAGTACAATAGGTATAAGGTCAAAAACCCTGTGAGAATTACAATGAAAGTACTTCCCCGTTGAATCTGACTCACTATTCTCCTAAACTATCTAAATTATCAAGAGTATTAAGCTATCAAAAGAAACAACAGAACCAAATATCTTTATCTAAACAAGTATTTAACAGAGACACAGATTCAAATGGAAAGCCGAATTGTTTGTACTTTCAGCTGAGTTTGTGAGAATTCTCAACTGGTAATGACGGCTGCCTGAAGTGCTGAGTTGAGAGTTCTGAGGCTATCTTGGGGCTCAGTGTCTGCTCATTAACTTCTGTTACTCCACTGGGATGAGGGGCACGTACACCGGGTATTAATCATGAGCTGCATCTAACTTCACTAAGAATATTTCTGAGTAGATTGTCAGATGATTGAATCAGCAAATAGAAGTCTCTCTACTTAGCTGTCCTACTGATTCACATCATAAGCCCAGATTACTCTCAGTCACTATGTAAAATGGATGAAACGGTTCAGCTATAAGCTCTTACTAAGCAGGAACGAAGGTTCAGAAACAACATTGATGGATGTGATTATTTTCCTTTTACCTGACATATGGTTCTTTTATGGAGGGAAAGAAATCCCTCCTGCTGGTTTAGTTATTTTTCATGTTTATAAGGTGTAAGTATAGGCTCATATGGTAGATCCATATAAAGAAGCCAGTTGCAAATAACTTATAAAACATGATTTATTTATATCAGTTCCACATTTTCCTTTTTGTAAAAAATGCATTTTCTTTGTTTTGCCAAAGTCATCACATTTTATCACTTGACATTGTAAAGATTGTGGCTATGCCTACTTTGTTTTTCAGTTTAAAATGAGATTTATTACTTTTAGCCAAAAAGGCATTTTTATAACAAGATTACCATATGTACCCACAAAGGTACTCTACGTTTCTGTTTGTGCTGTCCTTGGTTGTCATCCCTGTTGACACACTTTTTTATTTGTTATAGTCTGCAGTCTCCACTTTAGGATCTCACAGTGAGGCTCTGCAAGTGATTTCAGAGGCTTTCTCGTAGCGACTTTACCTATGTGCCTGCCTCTTATAACTCAGGTGGTGGTCTTAGCTTTTTCATTTTTTTAATTTCAAAAAAAAATGTGTATCCAGATATATAGCAAATACCATGAAATTCCCCCTTTACATCCCCTATCATCTTTACCTAGTCTCTATTTTTCATAAATGATCACTTTTAATGACTTGGTATATATACTTTCAGATGAAAGAAATTGTTTTGTATTTTAACATAAATCATATGATACATACTCAAACTGTTTGGTCGCTTGCTTTTCACACACACACATCTTGGAGATTTTCCATCTTTGTTCATACATAACTTATTTCATCTAATATCTGCATATTATTCAGTATTATGAATAGACCATTATATTTATATATATTCATTCCCCTAAAAAGGGCTGTTGGAGTTCCAGTTTATCGCTATTAAAATCCTTTTAGAGACATTATTTTTTAATGTTAGAAGTACTTCTGCAGGATAGGTTCTTGGTCCCAAGGCATAAGAATTTAAAATTTTAAAGCCATCTCCAAATTTCCTACTCAAACGGCTAAACTCATTTACAAATGCACAAATATAATTTGTTCTAGCAATTTTACTCCTAAGAATTTATAGTGCAGATATATTCACATTTATGATACAGCTTATAGTGTGTTTTTATTATAGAATTGTAATCAATTATTTCATATCTACATAATTAAATACTATAAAGCCATAAAAAATGAGACAGAATATTTTGTGTTTGTATGAAAATTAAAATGCAAAGTGTTGTGTATTTGCTCACAAATGCATAAAATATTTTTGTAAAACTACATAGAAGATCAATCAAATTAATTGCCTGTAAGAGGAAAAGCATTGGCAGGGAATTGGGTGGGAAGACTTTATTATATAGCATTTTGTACTTGTGCATTTTGGCCCATGTGATTGTATTACCTATTCCAATATTAAATTTAAAAAGTATACAATTTGTCCTAGCAAATTACATATGAATACAGTCTAATCTTACATGCTCATTTATTATTTTAAATTTTTTTTTTTTTTTTAATCTTTTCACATTTATAGAGAGAAATTATCTTTTTGTCTTCAGTGCATAGTTATTTCTATTTTACTCTTTGACAGATAGAGAGAGAGACAGAGACAGAGACAGTTAGAGAACCAAACTGTGGGAACTCCCCAGTTCAGCACGTGGGTCCTGCCTGGGCCGGAGCCGGGATTCGATCCTCGG
>PVKE010014811.1:0-34387 GCA_004027555.1 Craseonycteris thonglongyai
TGAGAAGATTTCATCTCGCTTCCTTCTGGTACCCCTATTATTCTAATATTGTTCTTTCTGATGGAGTCAGAAAGTTCTTGTAGGGCTCTTTCATTTCTCTTGATTTTCCTTTCCTTTTCTTCTTCCCTCTGTGACATTTCCATGTTTGTATCTTCAATTTCACTCATCCTTTCCTCTAGCTGGTCAGCCCTGTTTCCCATGCTGGTCAGTTCTTTTTTTAGCTCTCCCATGATACCTTTCATTTCAAGGAGTTCCTTTTGGTTCTGCTCTAGCTTCTCAATTTTGTTGGTAAAGTACTCATTTTGGTCAGAAAATTTCTTGTTGAGGTCATTTAACTGTGTCTGGGTACTTTGCCAGCATTGAGTGAGCTCTCTGAGGGTCTTGATTAATGCAGCCCTGAATTCTGTTTCACTTAGATTTGATTCCAAGTGTGCAAGGTCCTTTACTAAAGACTGCCCCTGATCTTCTGGAGGGACTTTGGATTCTGAGGTGTGCTTTGTGTGTGATGTGGTTCTTTTTGCTTTACACATGAGTCTGTTTTCCCTCTGGGGGTTTGTCTATCAGATGGGCTTCTCTTTATTTTTTCTTTTGGGCTCAGTTGTGGGAGAAGGAGGTTTTGGGAGAGGGTTGGGGGAAGCAGACAGCTTCTGTGTCCTGGGGCACTTCAGGTTGCTGTCTTAGCTGTTAGATAGCAGGGTAGTAAAAGTGTGGCCAGTGGTGGGGGCATGTGAGTAGGGGCTAGGGTGGGCCTGAGACACAATAGCAGATTTTTCTTTCAGCAGGGGGGCTGGTGGTTCAGTGTGGGCGGGGCGAAGTAGCTCTGGTCTTTCCTCCTCCTGGCTGCCCTTCCTTCAATCCTATCTGTAAGCCATGCCAGCAGGGCAGCACTTGGATGGGCTGGGGTTTGGCAGAGGCCCTCGACAGCCACGCAGTCCCACACACAGGCAATGACACCGTGGAGACCCAGCCGGCAGCCTAGTTGTGCGCGCTGTCTGTAACACCCCAGAGGCCCGGTGGGCGGGACGCCAAAAGCCCAGCTGTATGCTCGCGAGCAGGGAGCAGCACTGCAGCGGCCCGGTGGGCAAGGTGCCGAAAGCCAGTCCCATGCGCAGGCAGCGGCGCTGAGGTGGCCTGGTGAGCAGGGCGCCAAAAGCCCTGTGGCACGCCAGTGAGCAGGCAGCGGCACCGCAGTGGCCGGGTGGGCGGGGCACCGAAAGCCCATCCCTGCACTTGCGCACAGGCATCGGTGCCCGCAGGGACCTGGTGAGTGGGGCACCAAAAGCCTAATTGTGCGCTGGCAAGTAGGCAGTGGCACCACAGTGGCCTGGTGAGCAGGGCACCAAAAGCCCAACTGCGCAATGGCAAGCAAGCAGTGGTGTTGCTGTGACCCAGTGGGTGGGGCGCCAAAAGCCCTGTGGGCACAGGTTGTAGCTCAGGCAGCAGCTGCTCTATGCTCCCGGCTCTGTTGAGTCCGCTGAATTCACTATAAGCACGTACAATGCAGCTATGCCCACTCAAGCCCCAGCCCTCACTCCAAGAGCCCTGTCTTCAGAAGGCGCTCCTTCACAGTCAATCTCCTCCGTAAATCAGGGGTGCTGAGCTGTTGTGGGCTGGTGCCCTGCTCTCACCCCGCCCACCGGAAAGTGCAGCTGCCCTGCTCCACAGTCCCTGTTCCACTTTAGGCTCTGTGATCTGATTAAGGCACTGTGTGCTGTCCCTTGAGTTCGGATGTTAAATTGTCCACAGTCTTGTGGGGATCCCACGCTCCCTAGATCTTGGCTTCCAGCCCACCCTCGATCCAGCTCCACTTTGACCGTAGTCCCCCAATCCCCCTTTGTTTTTGCCAGCCCCGGGCCGTGCTCCAAGTCTCTGTCCCCGAACTGCTGCTTCCCTTTTCCTCTCCCGCTCTCCCCTTTTTTCTCTAACCTTTGTGTGTTGTTCTGCGTTGTGTGGTTCTCTTAGTTGAGATTTCTTCTCAGGGTTTCCCCTGTGGATTCCCCTCTGTTTACAAGGCCCTTCCCAGGCAGTTATCGGTGTTCTCCTCTCATGCAGCCATCTTCCATTCCCATAGTCAGTTTTAGATGCATTACGTAAGCTGAGCGCAGAAACCTGGGCCTCTACCAATTTTCTCACGCAGGCCCTGCCCGCAGGTCCCGGAGGCGGGGGCAACCGGTGGCCCCGCTGACTCGTGCCTGGCTGGGTTTCCCCACCCAGGAGGAGCTGTCAACCAATTTTTGAATATTAATTTTTTATTCTGCTACTTTACTAAATGTATTTTTTTTATTGTTTTTGACAGAGACAGAGAGAGAGAGGGGGAGAGAGAGAGATAGAGAGACAGAGAAAGAGCTGAACTGGGGGCACTCCCCAGTTCAGCACATGGGTCCGCACAGGCCGGGGCCAGGATTCGATCCTGGGTCCCTGGTGCTGCAAAGTGAGCTCTTAACCCACTGAGCCATCTTGGCTTCCCCTACTAAATATATTTATCAGTTGTAATACTTTTGAAGTGGAATCATTGGAGTTCTCTCTATATATTATAAATATTTTACACTTGATGTAATCCACAAATAATGGCAACTTTATTTCTTCTTTCCCATTTAGATGCCTTTTTATTTATTTATTTGTTTGTTTGTTTGTTTATTCTTGTTTGATTGCTATGGCTAGAAGTTACAGTACTAGATGGAATAAAAGTGGTGACAGTGGACATCTTTGTCTTGTTCCTGAGCTTAAGTGAAATGCCTTTAGTTTCTTCCTATTGAGTATGCTAATAGCTGTGTGTTTGTAATAGGTGGCCTTTTTTTTGTTGATATATGTTTTATTCCCACTTTGCTGAGAGGTTTCATTAAAAAATGAATGCTGAATTTTGCCAAATATTTTTTCTTCATTTATTAATATAACCATATGATTTTTATTTTTTTAACATAGTATATCATGTTAAAGGATTTGTGAATATTGAACCAATCTCACATACCAGGAATTAATCTGGCATTATCACCTTGTATGACATTTTTGATATATTGCTGAATTTGGTTTGCTAATATTTTGTTGAAATCTTTTGCTTCTCTGTTCATTGGGGATATTGGCCTATAGTTTTCTTTATTCATGTCTTTGTCTGATTTTGAAATCAGGGTAATGATGGCCTCATAAAATGAACTTGGGAAAAATCCCTACTCTGAGATTTTGTGTAATACTTTGAGTAGAATATACATAAATTTTTTTTTTAGAATTTCTGGTAAAATTCACCTATGAAGTCATCTGTCTAGGACTTTTATTTGTTAGGAGCTTATTAATTACTGACTCAATTTCATTGGTAAGTGATTAGTCTGTTCAATTTTGTTTCTTCTTGATTCAGCCTTGGAAGATTGTATCCTAAGAATTTATCCATTTCTTTCAGGTTGTCAAATATGATAGCATATAGAAGCTTGCATTATTATTTTTTAATTTTGTAGTTTCAGTTGTCACTTCCTCCTTTTATTTCTGATTTATTTATTGAAGTCTTTCTTCTTTATTTTTTTCTTGAGTTTAGTTAAACATTTGTCAATTTTGGTTATCTATTCAAGAAATCCAGCCCTTAGTTTCATAGAGCTTTTGTATTATAGTTTTAGTCTCTCTTTTTGTTTATTTCCACTCTCGTCTTTATCATTTCCTTTTTTATACTCATATTGTGTTTTGTTTGCTGTTGTTTTCCAGAGTCATTAGGTGTAAATGTAGACTGTTTATTTGAAATTACTTTTTTGTTTGTTTGTTTTTGTTTCTTATTAACTAGGCCTACGCTGCTCTCGCTGTTCTTCTGAGGACTCCTTTCACTGTGTCCCATAGATTTTGGTTTGTTGTTTTTATTTTTATTTGTTTCAAGGTATCTTTTGAATTTTTTGTTGATCTCATTATTGACCTGTTGATTATTTAGTAACATGTTATTTAGACTCTGTTTTTGTAAATTTTTCCATTTTTTTCTTATAATTGATTTCTGGTGTCATACCACATTAATCAAAGAAAATGCTTGATATAGTTTCAGTTTTCTTAAATTTTCTGAGACTCGTTGTGGCTTAACATGTGGTATATCTTGGAGAAAGCTTCAGGTCCACTTCAAAAAAATGTATATTCTGCTGTGTTGAAGTGAAATGCACTAAAAATTCACTTAAATTAACAGTGTCTTTTAAGGCCACTGTTTTAATGTTGATTTTCTGTCTGGAAAAATCTGTTCAATATTTTTATTAAAGTGTTAAATTCCCTACTATGACTTTGTTACTGTTGATTTCTGCCTTTTATTCAGTCAATATTAGCTTTATATATTTAAGTGCTTCTGTGTTGGAAGCATTAAATGTTTACTAAGATTATGACCTCTTGTTAGATTGATTCCTTTATTATTATGTAATGTCCTATTTAATCTCATATTATAGTATTCATTTTAAAGTCTATTTGTCTTAAATAAGTATTGCTACCTCAGATTTATTTTTTGTATTCCCATTTTCATGAAATATTATTCTTTAATCTTTTTACTGTCAGTTTGTGTGTGTCTTTTTATCTGCTGTGGCTTTTGTGTAGAAAGTATATCATGCATCTTGTTTTCCTATTTAGTCAGCTACCCTGTGTCTTTTGAATAAATCATTTAATTAATTTCATTTAAAGTGATTATTGATAGGAAAACAGTTGTTAACATTTTAAATATATTTTATTTATTTTTGACAGAGAGAGAGAGATACAGAGACAGAGAGAGAACTGAACTGGGGGCACTCCCAGTTCAGCATATGGGTCCCGCACAGGCCAGGGCCGGGGCTGGGATTCGATCCCCAGTCCCTGGTGCTGCAAAGTGAGCCCTTAACCCACTGAGCGCAACCCCCCCCCCCCCCGGCTTCCCCACCCTCTTTTTTAAAATTGTTTTTGACAGAGAGAGAGAGGGAGAGAAAGAGATACAGAGACATAGAGAGAACTGAACTGGGGGAACTCTCCAGTTCAGCATATGGGTCCTCACAGGCCAGGACCGGGATTCGATCCTCGGTCCCTGGTGCTGCAAAGTGAGCGCTTAACCCACTGAGCCATCTCAGCTTCCCTTTATCATTTTAATTCATATTTATATCTTTGTTTTCTTTTGTTTAAAAAAGTCTCTTTAACTTTATATAACACTGGCTTGGTGGTAATATAATATTTTAGCTTATTCTTGTCTGGAAAACTCTTCATCCTGCCTTCAATTTCAAGTGATAACCTTGCTGTGTACAGTAGTCTTGGTGATAGGCCCTTGTTTTTTATCACTTTGAATATTTCCTACGACTCCCTCTGAGAACAATCAGGTACTACTCTGGTGTCATCTGAAGTGTCTTTTAGGAGACAGTCTTGTGAAGGCCAATTTCAGCCTTGCATGTCAGTGGCCCATATCTACATGGTAAGAACCACAAATCTATATGTGGTCAGTGTTTCCTGTGCTTAACCTGGAGCCTTGTGGAGGTTACCTTATTGTTAACCCTGGATAGCTGCCACCAGTAGTGGGACTGAGGCAACTTAGTCAAAGACCCAGGGCCCACTAGGCCTAATGCCATCCACTGGATGCCCATAAGGCCCAGCTGTTGAGAGAGTCTTTTTAGGTGTGCAGGCTAGAGAAGTTGAACCACAGTCTACAGTGATCAGTGATGAAGTCATAGCTTGGTGGAGCACAGTCCCAGGGAGTGACAAGGCATGGCCAGTGGTTTTAACAAAGTTAATGCAGATTCAGTTCTCACACCCGTGCCCACCACAGCCAGCCACCTCTGGCCTCAGACTTGAAAATAACCAAAACTTCCCAAGAATATCTGTGGATTGTGCTTTGTGTCGTTCATTACCAAAAAAAAAAAAAAGCTTCTTGGGCTGTCACAAGTTTCTGCTGCTCTTTGTTTTTCCTGGATTGTAGAGAGGACTTGCCTCCCAAGTGCCAAAAGTTATTTTGGTATTGAAGCTTTAGGTGGGTGGGGCAGTGTTCCTGGAAGCTTTGGGACAAGTGCAGAGGTTTCTACAAAGCAAATGAAATCTTGGCTTTTGCATTGGTGCTGGGCCTACAGCTATCCCACAAAACACTTTGAAAACACCATGGCCAGCCACCTCCTGCCTCAGGCCCTCAGGTCCCTGAGCATCTCCCAATTGGCCCTATGGCACAAATCCTGGGTCACTTACCACTAGAAAAAGCTTTTCTTGTGCCACAGCAATCTCACCTCTGCAAAAAGTTTTCTGCAGTGTGTGGGGTAGGACTAACAGCTCAGTAGTCAAGAGTCTACCTGGGAAATGTATCAACAGCTGTGCAATGGACAGGGACCTAGAGCACCACTAAGGTGGTATGCATTTTGGGGGAAGGTTCAACACTGAAAAGATGGTGCCCTCTTCTAGGCTCCGCATTGGGACAACAATGTTTCCTATCCTGCCAGCTCTTATACTAAAGCCACATAACTCAGTTTTTCCTCACATGTCTCTGGGCCTCTGGAGCAGTTGCTCCTCCACCAGAGACCAGGTAAGTGTTTGCAAATGAGCAAGTCTGTGTGCAGGCTCTAAAAGAGGGTGTCTGGGTTTTCAGCTCCCTTCCTTGTCACTGGGATGAGCAGAGTTCTTGATGATTTTCACCATCAAATGTTGTGGAATATACTTTTTCCAGTTTAGGATCTCTGGGCTGGGAGCCTGGAGTGGGGCTGGGACTCAGGTGTGGGGATGGGACCCCTCTGTCTTTAGAGGGGACCTCTGCCATTGAGGTGTCATTCCCAGTGTTCAACTACTATCTATGAGTTTGGGGTCAGCCCAGTTCATTTGTCTACTCCTTCTATCAGTCTCAACATGGAGTCTTTGTATATCTCTAGTTAAAGAGTAATTTTTCATCTAGTACTTGTAATTTCAGTGTGATTCAGTGGCATTCAGGAGGCATAGGCTTTATCTAACCCACCTTCTGCCATTTTCATTTCTTGTTAATCTAATATTCTCTCTCTCTCTCTCTCTCTCTCTCTCTCTCTCTCTCTCTCTCTCTCTCTCTCTCTCTCTTTTTCCATCTTAAAGATGTTCCTTCCTTGTAATAGTGGATAAGTGATAACACATTTCTTTAGCTTTTTCTTGTCTTAGTGAAACTCTTTTTATCTGTCCTTCAATTTTAAATGATAGTCTTGCTAGTAGAGTAGTTTTGATGTAGGTTCTTGTTTTTCTTCACCTTGAATTTGTGTCAATTTCTTCTGTCCCAAAAAGTTCGTGTTGAGAAATTAGCTGACAGTTTTATTGGAGGTCCCTTGCAATTAACTAGCTGCTTTTTTGTACTACATTTGTTACCAGAAAATGGGGTCTTTGTCAGTACTGTGTTCAGGTTTTTGGCATTTGGACCAAAAAAATTGAGTGAGACATCAAAGTACAGTGGTGAAAAAATAATTTATCGAGAGTAAATTAGGGAAATTACACTTCTCCAATATGGAAGCAAGCATCAAGCGAAAAGTGTTGGTTCAAAAGGCAGATTACAAGAGGCGAAACTGTTTTTATTGCATTTTCTTGAAAAAACGAAACAGCACCCTTTTGGATATGGAGTCTAACTATCTTTCCTTTTTATCTCCTCCTATGGTTGCTTAATCTGGGGCAGGGCTTTCTGAGAACAGGGTGGTAATTATTTTGGGAATACAGGTTTTATGGTGGGGGTCCTGAGATCCCCCTGTTAGCTGCCTACCTTGTCTTCTTCTTGAGAGATGAGATCCCCTTAAATCTCTATGGGAAGTTGAGGGGCCAAAGATCTCTCCTTTTCTATCTACTTTCTGCTGGATGTGGTCATTATCCCTGCATATTTGGGAGTCATGGAGCTCTCACCCTAACTAGGCTAAAAGGGAGAAAGGGGTCTCGGGATTCATCCAGAAGTTCTCACTCAGTTCTTCAAATGAGGTGGAATGGAATTCTTGCTAAACTCAGCCATTTACCAGTGGTCCCTAGCCCAGGAGAGATAAATTTGATTAACAACATTAAAAGTATTAGTTTGTACAAGAGACCTCAGAACCATAGACACAGGGTGATGTGTGAGAAAAAACTCATCTTAGTTCCTTGGGGTCCATGGCCAGCCCTCTGGCTTAATTGGTTGTCTCTGGGACATCATTTGCCCAGGAGCTAGTTTTGGGATGGCCTAGAAAAATTGCTAATCTACAATAATTACAATAACCAAGCAGAGGAGGAATTTCAGTTTCAAAATAATCAGCTAATACAGTGGGTGGGACATTCTGATCTAAATTCCATCTATCCTTGATTATATAGTGTGAATAACCAGAGACTGGAAGGACAACAGAAGGGTTAAGGAGTGGATATCTACAGAGGGGACTTTTTCTCTATCATTTTAAAGTTTATTGTTTTTTAAATTTGTCTTTAAACTTTGTCATTTTAAGTATGTGTCTCATTATGGGTCTTTTTAGGTTTATCTTGCTAGGCACTCTTTGAGCTTCCTGGGGTTGTATGTCTATTTCCTTCACCAGGTTAGGAAAGTGTTCTATCATTACTTCTGGTAATAGGTTTTTAATAATTTCTTTCTTCTTCTGGTATACTTATGGTACAAATGTTGTTATGCTTAATGGTTTCATGGTGGTCTCTTAAACTATCCTCATTAAAAAAAAATTTTTAGCTGTCCCAATTGAATGTTTTCTGTCACCTTGTCTTCCTAATCACTGATTCAATCCTCTGCTTCATTAAGTTTTTTTTAAGATTTATTTTTATTGTTTTTGACAGAGACAGAGACAGACCAAAAGAAGGGGGAGGGCCCAGAACAGTTTTCATGTTTGTACGTCATCAGTTTTTGGCATGGTTTTGTTCCACACAGGTGGGAAGGGGCCATACAAGGCAAGAACTGGGCTGGGGACCTCCTGCATGGGAGGCACGCCCCCTCAAGCCTGGGGTTCCCACATGGGAAGTTCACCGCAGCAAGAACCAAATTGGGGGGTCTCCTACATGGAAAACACACCCCAGTTCAGCATATGAGTCTACATGGGCCAGGCCTCAAACTGATCCTTAAACCCTAGGGCTGCAAAATGAGAGCTCGACCTGCTGAGCCATCCTATCTTCCCTATAGTTACTTTCAATAACTTTAGTCTTTAAGTTTCATGCTAGAAATAAGATATATTTACTTATCATCATTGAAACATTAGAATATTCTGAATTTAGTTATATAGTTACCTTTATTAATGAGTTTTACAAGGTCTGACAATTAAGTTAATGAATTTGCAACTATGAGCTTACATTGGCAGCACTATACAAAAAGCTCAGTAAGGTTTCATAACTTTGTTATATCAGTACCTCACAGCTGTGTTCATGTTGACATGTGGCATTGTCTTGCTGAGTGGCATTTATTGTTGTTGTTGTGTTTTTTTAATTATTAAATTTATTAGGGTTACATTGGTTCGTAAAAATTACATAGGTTCCAGGTATGCAACTCTTTCCATCACCATATATTTAGTTCCCCTTCCTCCTTTCCTAACCCACCTCCCCCCTTATTCTCAGGTAACCACTAATCTATTGACTGTGTTCATAAAATATTTTGTTGTTGTTTTTGCTTTCAATTTTATATTTCGCATATTAGTAAAGCCATGTGCTTCTTTGTCTTGTTTATTTGATTTAGCATGATGATCGCAAGTTCCATATATGTTGTTACAAATGTCAGAATTTCCCTTTTTGTTATTTCTGAGTAATATTCCATTGTATATATATGTACCACAGCTTTTTTATCCAGTCATCTATCAAGGAGCACTTTGGTTGTTTCCATGTCTTGGTCACAGTGAACAGCACTGCAATGAACATTGGGGTACATAAGTTTTTATTGTCCATATTTGTTGATTTACAGCTCATTCTCCAACACAAAAATAGGTCCTCTTCTCGCCAGAGCTCAGGCTTAATCAGTAGAATCAAGATTTGGAAATATAGTTTGTGTGAAAGTGCTCCCTTGCAATATAAATTACAAGTTTGCCTGCTATTCTGTTGTTACACCATGAAATAAAAAAAAAATATTCTTGTCTTCTAGCTTTATAATTATCCATTCTAACAACAATATGTCAGTAAATCTACCTAATGGGAGCTATTTTTAAGTGAGAAAACAGATATCTCAATAAGCCTTTAAATTACTTGATTTGTTTGGAAACTTCATATAGGACGAAAGTGGTTCTCTTTCTTGAAAACAGTTTAACCAGTGCCTAATTGTAAAGGCATTTATAAATACCTAAAAAAATAAAAAAACAAAATAAACAAACAAAAACCGTTTACTTTAGCTCTCAGCAATAGTTATACAAAACACAACTCTTGTCAATAATGTCTAAATCAGTAAAAGTAGCTATAGTAAATGATTTTTACCCTGAGTGAAGCACTTCATTTAGGGTGTCTATGTGTGTGTGTATATTTCATTGACTTTATATATTTACCTATTTAGCAATGATGTTAATCATTGATTGTTTACGCATCTACATTTTATTTACTGTGCTGTTTTGTTTTTTTTTTACGACTTATTTTGTTTTTGATAGAGACAGAGAAAGACAAGGAGAATGGGTAGGGCCTAGAGCAGTCTCCATAGTTATACATCATCTGCTCTTGATGTGGTTTTGTTCTACACAGGTGAGCAGGGGCCACACAAGGTGGGAGCTGGGCTAGAGGCCTCCATATGGGAGGCACTCTCCCTTGAGCCAGGGGCTAAACCATGGGGTGAGAACCAAACTGGGGGCCTTCCACATGGGAAGCGCACCCCAGTTCAGCATATGTGTCCACATGGGCCCGGGCTGGGATTTGAATATTGATTCCTGGGATTGCAAAGAAAGCACCTAACCTGCTGAGCCATCCTGGCTTCCTCCTGACTGTGCTGTCTATCATTGTTTTTGGTGTTAGAAAATAGAAACTTTAGCCTTGGCTTTATAGATACCAGGTAAGTGATTTGGAGCAATTTGCTAAGCTTTTCTAGAGCTTAACATCTTCATGTATAAATGCTTACTTTTCACTGTTGTAGACATTCAATATCAGCTATGTTTACATCTATGTAAATATTGATATCATTTTCAAGTAAATGTTTTTTAATTATACTAATATTAACATTTTTAATAACTTATATAAAGTTTTCTTCCCTTCGGGAATTTCTCTTGTTTCTGAGATTTTTGTATCTGAGATACTTAGCACATTTTTCTTAGACTATTACAAATATATATATCACTTATAATCTATATATAAAGTTGGTTAAGGAAGGGGAGGAAAAATGAAATAAGGACATCATTGGTTTTGAAGATAAGATTTACAAGATTTCTTTCGGTGGTATCTTTACTATGTGTATTTTAGCAATACTTGTAAGTTGTATTGTTCTTACTATATATATGTTACTATTTAAGAAGTATCTTTCATTTGTGGTTAAAAAAAAATAATATGAAGGGATAACTAGTATTTTAGGCATTGCAACATATTTTTTCATCTAGTAATTAAGTTGTCCTACAATTTCAGCATCAGTAGGGTAAGAGTATACTTGGGAAGGAAGGTTAAGAAAAATTAAATTCAAATATAATTAGATATTTTTAATTGTTCAATTTATTGGGGTGACATTGGTTGGTAACAATTACAGTTTCCAGGTGTGCAACTCTACATTACATTGTCTATACATTGCATTATGTGCTCAGAATCACCATCCAGAGTCACCCCTCCTTTCATCACCATATATTTGATGCTCCTCCTTATTCTTTCCCCCACCCTCACTCTTTCACCCACCTTCCCCTTTACCCTCATGTAACCACCAAACTATTGATATTGACTGTGTCCATGAGTTTTTGCTTCTTTGTTACTTTCAGTTTTATATTCCACCTATAAGTAAGGTCATGTGTTTCTTGATTTTTTCAGCCTGACTTATTTTACTTAATAAGATGGTTTCACGGTCCATCCATATTGTTACAAATATTTGTATTTCATCTTTTCTTACCACTGAGTAATATTCCATTGTGTAAATGTACCATCAATTCTTTATCCAGTCGTCTAACAAAGGACACTTCGGTTTTCACGACTTGGTCACTGTGAATAGTGCTGCAATGAAGATTGGGATACATATATTTTTGCAAATTAAGGTTAAATTTTTAACTGATATTTTGTACTCTGAAGAAAATACTGTTTCCATAACTCTGAATTAATAAATATTTTTAGTTTTTGATTGAAATGTAAGAATTTTCTATTATGATTCATATTTTTCATGTGATTGAGAAAATTACAGACTTATATTAGATACAATCAAAATAAATTTTTATTTTATTTTTATTTATTAAGCATATATGTCAAGTTTCCAATGATGTGATATAAATGTTTTATCTCATTTTATTTTCAAAATTAAATCATAAAGTAGGTATTGTTTTATGTCTTATTCTACATATGAGAACAATTTAAATAGTAAATAAAGAAAGTTGAGTCACTGAGAAGCACCACATGTTCAAACTTGTCTAAACAGTAAGTGATCAAACATACCCTGAATAATAGTTCCAGACTGCCAATTATACATACAATAATTTTCTTATTTTCAGACACTCTATTAACCAGAAATTCTATTTTATTTTGGGTGTTTTAAATACAATAAGAATATTTAAAATGCATTTCTTATCAAAGACAAAGTAAATAATAAATTAATGAATAAAAAGAAACAATATTGCCCTCAAATCAAAAAAATTTGATTCATGTAGTGTGTCATCCAGTAAATAATGATGAGAATTTATTGCTTTTGTTTTATTAAAATAGAGTTGGCTAATTATATCTGTCTTTGACTCATGAAAATTGTGAGGCTTTACAGTAATTAAAATCTACAAAGAGTACCTATGTAACTAATACTCCAATTATGGTAGGGTTTAATTATTCCAGAAATGTTATTTTTATTGTCAATTACCAACCCTCATCTTTGTCATCATCAATGTGGTTTCTGTCTCTGTGAATTACTATTGTCTGTTTTAAAACTTCATATAAATGAAATTATATTTTACATATATGTTTAGTGTATGTTACTCTATATAACACCAGTGACAGTCTATGTTGATTAACAATAGATGCATTTTAATAATAAATTTAATTATTTGTATTTATTTATTTTAGATGGTTCGTCTTTCCACATATTGTATTAGTCAGTCCAGACTGCTATATATAACAAAATTTGGTGGCTTAAGCAATAGAAATTTATTTTCTCAGAATTCTGTATGCTGATAGTCTGAGATCAGAGTGCTAGCATGGTTAGTTTTTGTGGAGAATCTGTTCCTGGTCTCTTCTTATAAGGACAATAATCATAGAGGATTAGGGTTTCACCTTATGATATGATTTCATTAACCTCAATTATCCCCTTATTGACCATATTTTTAAATATAGTTACAATGGAGGTTAGAGCTCCATTTATTTATCTTAGGGTACAAAATTCAGTTCATAATACAAATTTATCAACATCTAGGTGGGTTGCAGTTTTGAGTGACTCTAAGCAAAATACTATGAACAATCTTTTATGAATATTTTCAAGGACAAATTCTTTCATTGTTTTTAGATATATAAAAGTAGTTGAATTGCTTGTTCTTAAGATGTGTGTGGGGATTGCTGAAATGACTTAACAGGTTAAGTGCTCAATTTGCAGCTGCAAGATCCAGGAATTAAGTCCCTGTTTCGGCCTGTGCCCACCCATATGACGAACTGGGGATTGGTTACCTTGTGGGAGCTCCCCAGTTTGGTTTCCACCTGAATGTGCTTCTCATGCTAGAGGCCTCCAGTCCACAGGGGTATCCTTCTCATGCAGGAGGCCCCAGCCCAATTCCCACCCTGTGTGGCCTGAATACACCTGTGTGGAATGAAACAAAGTCAAAAATTGATGATGCACAGCTGTGGAAACTGCTCTGGGCCCTCCCCCTTTTCTCTGTCTCTTTGTCTTTCTATCTCTGTCTCTGTCTCTCTCTCTCTCTGTCAAATGACAAAATTAAATCTTTAAAAAAGTTGACAGTCTATTAAGGAAGACTATTCCATTAACTTAAAGCATCTCTATAAAAAAAAGTGTATGATTATGATTATAAAATAGGGTAAGTACCAAATTGCTTTTCTAATTAGTTGTACCATTTTACTCTGCTTTCAAAATTTTTGATATGTCTAGTTGTTAAAAAATTTCTCATGAAACTCTTCTTATTATCTTCGTATATTATCCACACTAGTAAAACTAACAAATAATACAAAATTTTTGTTTTATTTTGCTTTTTTCTTATCTTTTAGCTGTACAGCATCATCTGTGAGGTTTCTCTTTGTATCTTTACACACTTAAATTAAATTTTTTTTTTACTATTTATATATTTAATTTGTTTTCTAAATACCTTTTAATATCTGTACTTTGGATACAAGTCAAATATCAGATATATGCATTCTTGTTGTGTTATCTTTAATAGTTATGTACTTCTCATCTAAGTTATGCAATTTGTAGGCAAACAACTTTTCATATGTTCTTTTGAAGATTTATTTTTATTTTTTTAACAGACAGAAAGAGACAGAGAGACAGAGAGATGGGGGAGGGCCCAGAGCAGTCTCCATAGTTGCATGTAATTCGTTTTCCACATAGTGTCATTCCACAGGTGTGGGACTTCATATGTTCTTATTGCATCTTTAATATCTTCAGAATCTCTTGTGATGTCACCTCTCATTCTTGCGATTGGTAATTTGTTATTTTCGTTTTTTAAACTTTTTTTATTGTTAAATTTATTGGGGTGACATTGGCTGATAACAATTACATAAGTTCCAGGTGTACAATTCTACATTACTTTGTCTATGCATTGCATTATGTGCTCACCACTCAGAATTAGCTCTGTTTCCATCATAGTATATTTGATACCCTCTCTCTATGCCCCCCAACCCTGCTCTCCCACCCACCTTCACCATTAACCTCAGGTAACCACTAAAATATTCATTGTGTCCATGAATTTTTGTTTATTTGTTGCCAGGAACCAGCCTGGGTGAACAAAGTCCCCGAGTTCAAGTGGTGGGAATTAAAGACCGACCAAATGGTCAGCCGACTGTCCTCAATAGGAGCAGCCTCAAGTAGCTTTATTGCTTGCCTTATATAGCAAAAGTTTATGTCATTACAAGGAACAGGAAAAAACTAAGATATTTTAAAATACAAGACAGGTTACTCATTAACTAAAAAATGTAGTGTAAGCAGATGATTATCAGGAACAAGCAGACCCTTCCCATACATTCTTTTCTCGCCCCACATCCTGGGTCATTAGTCAACTGGCGTCAGTTGTCTGGCCTTCATGCGAAGCTGCACATATATGAATATAGCTTTTGCCTATAGCTATTACAGGGGAAGGGTGAAGGGGAAGCTGAGGCCCTGCCATCAAGGCCCCAGGTCGGCCTTCCACAAGAGGTCAAGGGATTCGAGGCCCTGCAATCAAGGTCCCCTAAAACCTCTCCGTTCAGGCACATGACCAGCTCCCAATACTTTGTTACTTTCAGTTTTATATTCCACCTATAAATGAGGTCATATGCTTCTTGATTGTTTCAGTTTGACATATTTCGCTTAATAAGATAGTTTCATGGTCCATCTACATTGCCACAAATGGCTGTATTTCATCTTTTCTTCTTACTGAGTAGTATCCCATTGTGTAAATGTACCACATCTTCTTCATCCAATTATCTATCAAAGGACACTGCTTATTTCCACAACTTGGCCACAATGAACAATGCTGTGATGAATATTGGGGTACATACACCTTTGCAAATTATGGTTTTCAAGTTTTACGAGTAGATACCAAGAAGAGGGATTGCTGGGTCATATGGCAATTCTAGTCCTAATTTTTTTTTGGGAATCTCCATACAGCCTTCCATAGTGTTTATACCAATTTACATTCCCACCAGCAGTGTTCGAGGGTTTCTTTTTCTCCACAGCCTGTCCAGCACGTGTTACTAATCCTTGTCTAACTGATTATAGCCATTCTAACAGGTGTGAGGTAATAGCTCACTGTGGTTTTAATTTGCATTTCCCTAATTGCTAGTGATGTTGAGTATTTTTTCATGTATCTGTTGGCTGTTTGTATGTCTTCATGAGAGAAGTGTCTGTTTAGGTCTTCTGTCCATTTTTTAATTAGATTGTTTGGTTTTTTTTTGTAGTTGTTGTTGTGTTGTATAGTTTAGATATTAGCCCCTTTTCAGAGGCATTGTTTGCAAATAAATTCTTTCATTCAGTTCATTTCCTTTTTACTTTGTTGATGGTTTTCTTTGCTGTGCAGAAGCTTTTTAGTCTAATATAGTCCCCTTTGTTTATATTTACTTTTACTTCTTTTGTCTTTGGGATCAAGTTCATAAAGTGATCTCTGAATGCAAGGCCTATAAGTTTAGTACCAAGGTTTCTTCTATGCAGTTTATTGTTTTTGGGTCTTATGTGGAGGTCTTTAATCCACTTTGAGTTAATTTGGTACATGGTGAGAGTTCACAGTCCAGATTCATTGTTTTGTATGTGGTTTTCCAATTTTCCCAGCACCATTTACTGAAAAGGCTTTTTCTCCATTGTATATTTTTTGCTCCTTTGTCAAAAAAATATCTGTTCATATATTTGTGAGCTTATTTCTGGGTTTTCAATTCTATTCCATTGGTCTGTATTTCTGTTTTTTTTGTTTTTGTTTTGTTTTTTGTTTTTGCCAATACCAAGCTGTTTATATCATTGACACGGTGTAGAATAGAATGAAGTTGGGAAGTATGATGCCTCCAGCCTTATTATTTTTTCATAGGATTGCATTGGTAATTGAGTGTCCTTTGTATTTCCGTATAAATTTGATTATTTTTTAAATCTATTTCTTGAAAGAATGTCTGTGGGATTTTTATGGGAATTGCATTAAATCAATATATTGCTTTGGGTAATATGAGCATTTTAACTATGTTGATTCTTTCTATCCACGAATACAGAATATCTTCTCATTTCTTTGTATTTTCTTCCATTTATTTTAATAGGGTCTTATAGTTTTCCATATATTAATCTTTCACACTCTAAGTTTATTGCTAAGCATTTTATTCCTTTTGTTTTGACTACAAAAGTTATTGCGTTTCTCATTTATTTTTCTTTAGTTTTGTTGTTTATATACAAAAATGCTATGGATTTTTGTACATTAATTTTGTATCCTGCAAATTTACTGTGCTCATTTATTATTTCTAATAGTTTTCTGGTAGAGTCTTTAGGGATTTTTTATATAAAGGATCATGTCATCTGCAAAATATGACAGTTTTATTTCTTCACTCTGAATTTGGATGTCTTTTATTTCTTTCTCCTGCCTGATGGCTCTGCCTAGAACTTCCAGCACTATGTTGAATAGCAGTGGTGACAGGGGACATCCTTGTCTTGTTCCTGATTTAAGGAGAATAGGCTTCAGTATTTCTCCATTCACTATAATATTGGCTTAGGAATTGTCATATATGGCTTTTATTGTGTTGAGGTACTTTCCTTCTATATCTATTTTATTAAGTGATTTGATCATAAATGGATGTTGTATCCTGTTGAATGATTTTTTATGTATCAGTTATTTTGTTTATGTGCTATATTACATTGATCAACTTGCTAATTTACATATGTTGAACCATCCTTATGCCCCTGGGATGAATCTCACTTGATTGTGATGTATAATCTTTTTAATGCATTGTAGTATTCTATTTGCTAGTGTTTTGTTTAGAATTATTCCAGCGGTGTTCATCAGAGATATAGGTGTATAGTTTTCTCTTTTTGACATATCCTTACCAGACTTTGGTATTAAGGTAATGTTGGCCTCATAATATGAGTTGGGAAGCATTGCTTTTTCTCCAAAGTTTTGGAAAAGTTTGAGGAAGATGGGTATAGTTTCACTTCAAATGCTTGGGAAAACTCATTAGTGAGACCATCTGGTCCTGGACTCCTGTTTTGAGGGAAGCTTTGGATGATTGTTTCAGTTTCCTTACTGTTGATTGGTCTGTTTAGATTATCCAGTTTTTCTTGATTTAGTCTACATAGACTATATGTTTCTAAAAATTTATCCTGGCAAAATTTAATATCATATACACCTTCATAGTATTCTTCTATTATCCTTCATATTTCTGTGATGTCAGTTGTAATTTCCCCTCTTTTATTTCTAATGTGGATTATTTGTGTTTTTTCTTTGTTATTGCTTGGGAATCCTATATAGGGGGATATCAATTTTATTATATTTTCCCAAAAACCTACTCTTTGTTTAATTTTTTCTATTGTTTTTCTATTCTCTTTTATTTAGTTCTTCTCTAATTTTTATTATTTCATTTCTCTACTAATTTTGAGATTTTTGTTAATTTTTTAGTTTTTTAAGATGCAAAGTTAGGCTGTTTACTTGTGATTTTTTTTGTTTCTTGAGATAGTCCTGTAGATATATAATTTCCGCTCTTATTACTGCTTCCCAGTAATTTGGTATGTTGTGTTTTTATTCTCATCAGTTTCTATGTATTTTTTAATCTAATTTCATTTTTGATCCAGTCATTTTTTAATAGCATGTTAATCTCCATCTATATGTGTTTTTTTCTGCCTGTTGGTTTTTTTTGTTTGTTTGTTTCTTTGTTCATTCATTTTGTAGATGATCTCCAATTTCAAACTTTGTGATCAAAAAATACCATTGGTATGATTTTAATCTTAACATTTCTGAGGCTAGCTTTGTGTTTCAGCATGTGGTCTATCCTTTAGAAGGTTCCAGAAGAATAAAGATGGCAGCATGAAAGGAGAACCCCATACCTACCTGGGAAGGGACTTACGAACAAAGGGGAATCACAGGGGAAACCCTGAGAAGCACTCTTAGCTGAGAGAACCACACAATGCAGAATAACACCCAAAGTTTAGAGGAAAAAGAGGAGAGTGGGCTAGGGAAGGGGAAAGAGCAGTTCAGGGACAGGGACAAGAAGTGTGACCCAAGGCTGGAAAAAACAAAGAGGGGTTGGGGAAATACAGTCAAAGTGGAGTTAAACTGAGGGCGGGCTGGAAGCTGAGACCTGAGGAAAGTGGAAGCCCCACAAGACTGTGGACAATATAGCATCTGAACTAAAGGGGCGGCATACAGATCCTTAATATAATGGATCCTTAAGATAACGGAGCCTGAGGTGGAACAGGGACTGTGGAGCAGGGCAGCTGCACTTTCTGGGTGGGGGTGTGGGGGGTGGAGTGAGGAGGGCACCAGCCTACAGCAGCTCAGCAACCCTGATTTACAGAGGGGATATAGCTGAGCTCCTAGAGTTGACTGTCAGGGAGCCCCTTTTGAAGACAGGGTTCTTGGAATGAGGGCAGAGGCTTGAGAAAAAGACTGAGGGACACAGCAGAGCCTCCAGCTGCAGCCTGGGGGGCCTGGTCACGAGCCCACAGAGGCAGCATGCTCCCTTGCATTAGACGTGCTTAAAGTGAAAACAGCTTGAAATGAGCAGAGGACTTAGGGACCCAGCAGAGCCGCGGGCCCAACCTCTGACACTGCACCACTGGACCAACCACAGCTGTGCCCCTGCCTGCGCAGCCTACCTGGCCTCTGCCAAGCCCCTGCCTGCACCACCGCCCCACCTCCACCCAGCAGCTGGGTTCACAGACACGATTAAACTAAGAGCAGCTGAGCAGAGGGGAGAAAGGCCCGAGCTGCTGTGCTCCCTGCCCACACTGAACCACCAGCTCCCCTGCTAAAAGAGGAATCTGCTATTGTGTCTCAGGCCCACCCTAGCTCCTACAGAACTCACATGCGCTCACCCCATGCCTACAACTTCACTACCCTGCCTTCTAACAGCTAAGAGAGCAACCTAAAGAGCAACATCAGGACACAGAAAGTGACTGCTTCCCCCAACCCTCTCTCAAAATCTCCTCCCACAACTGAGCCCATAAGAAAAATTAAAAAGAAGCCCATCTGATAGGCAAACCACCAGAGGGAAAACATATCCATGCCTAAAGCAAAAAGAACCACAACAAATATAATGCACACATCAGAATCCAAAGCCCCTCAAGAAGATTATGGGCATTCTTTAGAAAAGGAGCTTGCACACTTGGAATCAAATCTAAGTAAAACAGAATTCAGGGCTGCAATACTCAAGACACTCAGAGAACTCAGTAAACACTGGCAAAGTATATAGACGCAGTTAAATGACCTCAAGAAGAAATTCTCTGAGCAAAATGAGTACTTTACCAATAAAATTGAGAAACTAGAACAGGACAAAAAGGAACTCCTTGAAATGAAAGGCATCATGGGTAGAGCTGAAAAAATAACTGACCAGCATAGGAACTAGAGCTGACCAACTGGAAGAAAGAATTAGTGAAATCGAAAATAGAAACATGGACATTTCACAGAGGGAAGAAGAAAGGGAAATGAGAATCAAGAGAAATGAAAGAGCCCTACAAGAACTCTCTGACTCCATCAGAAAGAACAATATTAGAATAATAGGGGTACCAGAAGGAAGAAAGATGAAATCTTTTCAGAGTCTACTAAAACAAATAGTGTATGAGAATTTACCTAACCTATGTAAAAAACTAGAACCTGCACAGTCAAGAGGAAAACAGGAGCCCTAGCTACCTAGACCCTAGCAGATCTTCTCCAAGGCACATTGTTCTGAAGATGACAAAAACCAAAGACAAAGAAAGAATCCTCAAGGCTTCCAGGAAATAAATAAATAAATAAATAAATAAATAAAATATATATATATATATATATATATATATATATATATATATATATATATATATATCAAAGGGAAACCTATCAGGCTGTCACCAGACCTCTTAGCAGAAACTCTGCAGGCCAGGAGAGAGTGGAGCCCAATTTTCAAAGTATTAAAAGAGAGAAAATTTCAACCAACCAAGATTTAACTATCCAGAAAATTTAACCTTTAGATATGAAGAAGGAATTAAGTCTTTTTCAGATATACAGAAGCTGAGGGAATTCTCTAGCTCAAAGCCAGCACTCCAAGAAATATTGAAGGAGGCTATTCGACCTGAATCAAGAAATCAAAATAAATGGAAAAAAGTTGGAACAACAAAAAAATAAAAAGGAAGAAATAAATGGATACAGGATATCCTCAAATATCAATCATCACCCTGAATGTAAATGGATTGACTTCACCAATAAAAAGACACAGGGTAGCAGACTGGATTAAAAAACAAAATCCAACCATATGCTGCCTACAAGAGACACACCTCAGCCACAAAGACAAACATAGACTCAGGGTAAAAGGATGAAAATCAATACTCTAGGCAAATGTCAGTCAGAGAAAAACAGGAGTGGCCATATTGACTTCTGAAGAAATACACATCAGGATAAAAAAAAATAAGACATAAAGATGAACACTTCATTTTGATAGAAGGGGCAATACATCAAGAAAACATGACACTCATCAATATATATGCCCCCAATCGGGAAGGATCAAAATTTATAAAGCAACTGCTAACAGATTTAATAGGACAATTTGACAAAAATACAATTATAGTAGGGAATCTAACCCCCCCCTGACAACATTGGACAGATCATGCAAGCAGAAAATAAATAAGGAGATTGCAGCTTTAAATGATCCATTAAAGGAAATGGACATAATTGACATTTATAGGACATTCCATCCTGCAACACAGGGCTATATATTTTACTCCAATGTACATGGAGCAATTTCAAGGATAGATCATAACCTGGGACTTAAATTCAACCTCCCCAAATTTAAGAACATTCAAATCATACCAAGTGTATTCTCAGACCACAGGGCATTGAAACTAGAGATCAATTGCAAAACATCAAGTGCAGAGAGAACCACATATATGTGGAGGTTGAACAACATACTATTAAAAAATGACTGCATCAAAGAAGAAATAAAAAAAGAGATTAAAAAATTTCTAGAAACAAATGACAATGAAAACAAGATGTACCAAAATTTCTGGGACACAGTGAAAGGAGTAATAAGAGGGAAATTTATATCATTACAGGGCTATCTCAAGAAACAAGAAAAACTACCAGTAAACTCCCTCAGATCTCATCTTATAAAACTAGAAAAAGAAGAACAAAGGTACCCCAAAGCTAGCAGAAGAAAATAAATAAAAATTAAAGCAGAACTTAATGAAATTCAGAACAGAAAAACAATAAATGAAAATAATTCTACAAAGAGCTGGGTTTTTGAAAAAATTAATGAAATTGACAGGCTCATCAAACAGCAAAGAGAAAAATCTCATATTTCCAGAATACGAGACGATAGGGGAGAGATCACAACTGATACTGCAGAAATACAAACAATCATAAGAGATTATTATGAAAGACTCTATGCCAACAAATTTGACAATCTAGAGGAAATGGACATATTTCTAGAAACATATATTTTACCTAAATTGAACCAAGAGGATGTGATTAACCTAAACAGACCAATCTACAGTACAGAACTTTAAACAACTATCCAAAACCTGCCCAAAGGCAAAAGACCTGGACCAGATGGTTTTACCAATGATTTCTACCAATCACTCAAAGAAGAACTAATGCCCTTCCTCCTCAAACTACTCTAGAAAATTCAAGAGGAGGCAATACTACCCAACTCATTCTATGAAGGTAATATCTCCCTAATACCAAACCTGGGAAAGACAATACCAAAAAGGATAACTATAGGCCAATGTCCCTAATGAACACTGATGCAAAAATCTTAAATAAAATTTTAGCTAACAGAGTACAACTATGCATTGAAAAGATTATGCACCATGACCAAATGGGATTCATCTCAGAGGTACGAGGATGGTTCAACATATGCAAATCAATCAATGTAATCCACCACATAAATCAAAGCATAAAAACCACATGATTATCTCAATTGATGCAGAAAAAGCATTCAACAAGATACAACACCCATTTATGATAAAAACATTGAATAAAATGGGAATTTAAGGAAAATACCTCAACATAATAAAGTCCATATATGACATACCCTCATCAAATATTATACTGAATGGCAAAGAGCAGAAGTCTGTTTTTTCTAAAATCAGGAACAAGACAGGGATGCCCTCTGTCACCACTGCTATTCAACATAGTTCTGGAAGTTCTAGCCAGAGCAATCAGACAAGAAAAAGGAATACAAGTTATTAGAATTGGGAGAGAAGTTAAACTGTCACTCTTTTCTGATAACATGATCAGAAAACTCTAAAGACTCTATCAGAAATCTATTACAAATATTAGACAAATTCAGTAAAGTCACGGATACAAAATCAATGTCCCAAAATCAACTGCATTTTTGTATGGCAACATTAAAACTTGAGAAAGAGTAATGAGAAAATCCCTTCCCTTTGCCAATACAAACAACAAAAGAATGAATACCTAGGAATAAATCTAACAAAGAACGTGAAGGACTTATACACTAAAAACTATAAGACATTGTTAAAGGAAATTAAAGAGGACACAAAGAAATGGAAAGATATTCCGTGTTCATGGATTGGAAGAATCAACATAGTTTAAATGGCCATGCTCCCCAAAGCAATATACAGATTCAATGCCCTTCCCATCAAAATCCCACAGACATTCTTTCAGGAAACAGATAAAAAAAAATTGTTAACTTTGTATGGAACCACGAAAGACCACGAATTGCAAAAGCTACCCTAAGAAAAAAGGATAAAGCTGGGGGCATCTCACTGCCTGACTTTTATCTATACTACAAAGCCTCAGTAATCAAAACAACTTGGTACTGGCAGAAAAACAGACCCACTGAGCAATGGAACAGTATTGAAAACCCAGAAATAAACTCACAAATTTATGGACAGATTATTTTTGATGAAGAAGCAAAAAATATACAATGGGGAAAAGAAAGCCTCTTCAGTAAATGGTGCTGGGAAAATTGAAAAACCACATGCAAAAGGCTGAATGTGTACTGCGATCTCTCACCATATACCAAAATTAACTCAAAATGGATTAAACACCTCCAAATAAGAACTGAAACATTAAATTGCTTAGAAGAAAACATTGGTACTAAACTTATAGACCTGGGGTTCAGGGAGGGTTTTATGAATCTGACCTCAATGGCAAGGGAAGTAAAAGCACAAATAAACAAATGGGACCTTATTAAGCTAAAAAGCTTCTGTTCTGCAAAGGAAACCATCAACAAAGCAAAGAGGCAGCCATCCAACTGGGAAAATATATTTGCAAACAATGCCTCTGATAAGGGGCTAATATCAAAACTACACAAAGAACTTGTACAACTCAAAAATAAAAAAAACAAGCAATCCCATTTAAAAAATTTCAGATGACCTTAATAGACACTTCTTTCATAAAGACATAGATATGGCCAACAGATATCTGAAAAAATGCTCAACTTCACTAGCAATTAGGGAGATGCAAATAAAAACTTCAATGAAATAACATCTTATACCTGTTAGAATGGCTATAATCAACAAGATAAGGGATAATAAATGCTGACGATTCTGTGGAGAAAAAGGAACTCTCACACACTGCTGGTGGGAATGTAAACTGGTACAACCACTATGGAAGGCTGTATGGAGATTCCTCAAAAAATTACGAATGGAATTACCATATGACCCAGCCATCCCTTTACTGGGCATCTACCCAAGAAACCTGAAAACCTTAATCTGCAAAGATGTCTGTACCCGCATGTTCACCACAGCACTGTTCACAGTGGCCAGAACATGGAAACAACCAAAATGCCCTTCGATAGATGACTGGATAAAGATGTTGTTGTACATTTACACAATGGAATACTACTCAGTGATAAGAAAAGATGAAATACGGTCATTTGTGACAACATTGATGGACCTTGAAACCATCATATTAAGTGAAATATGTCAGACTGAAAAAATCAGGAAACATATGACCTCACTCATAGGTGGATTATAAAACTGAAAGTAACAAAGAAACAAAAACTTATGGACACTCTCAAGAGCTTGGTGATTACCTGAGGGAAGGGAAGGAAGGGGGAGGGATTTGGAGGAGGATATGGGAGTAGGCACCAGACATATAGATACACTCAATAGTTTAGTGGTTACTTGAGTTAAGGGAAAGGGAGGGAGAGTGGGAGGGGAAGATGGGAGTTGGCACCAGATGTGTGGTAGTGGAGGGAGAGCTGATTCTAGGTGGTGAGCACATAATTCAATGCATGGGTAATGTGATGTGGATTTGTACATCTGGAAACTATCTAATTATTGCCAATCAATGTCACCCCAACAAATTTCACAATAAAAAAGAGACAAAAATTGATATTTCATAATGATAAAGGGGACATTACAACCAGAAGATATTACACTTATTAATACATATGTCCCCAACCAAGAAACATCAAAATTTACAAAGATACTACTAACAGATCTAAAAGAAGAAACTGACAAAAACGCTATTATTTTAGGGGAATTAAAAACCACATTTACAGCAACAAACTAATCTTCCAAACAGAAAGTAAACAAAGAAATATCAGTTTTAAATGATACATTAGAGCAACTGGACATAATTGACTTTTACAAGACACTTCATCCTAAAGCATAGGAGTATATATTCTTTGCCAGTGCACATGGAAGGTTTTCAAGGATAGACCACATGCAGGGACACAAAGTTAGCCTCAGCAAATTTAAGAAAATTGAAATCATACCAAGTGTATTCTCCAATTACACAGCTTTGAAATTAGAGTTTGACTACAGAAAGAAAGCAGGAAAAACCACATATACATGGAGATTAAACAACATGTTAATATAAAATGACTGAATCAAAGAAGAAACAAAAGAAGAGATTAAAAAATACATAGAAACAAATGGCAACAAAAACACAACATACCAAAATTACCAGGATGCAGCAAAAGCAATAATAGGAGGGAAATTGATATCAGTACAGGTCTTTCTCAAGAAATAAGAAAAATTACACATAACCTAATATCACATCTTCAAGAACTAAAAAAAGAACAAAAAACACCCAAATCCAGCAAAAGAAAGGAAATAATAAAAATTAAAGCAGAACTAAATGAAATAGAGAATAAAAAAAAATAATAGAAAAAAATTAAGGCAACAAAGAGCTGGTTCTTTGAAAAAATTAATAAAATTGACAAACCCTTGGCTAGACACATGAATGGAAAATGAGAAAACACACAAATAATCTGAATTAGAAATAAAAGAGGGGAAATTACAACTGATACCAGAGAAATATAAAGGACCTTACAAAAATACTATGAAGGACTACCGGTATATGCCACCAAATTTTGCAACCTAGCAGAAATGGACAAGTTCTTAGAAACATATTGTGTACCTAGCGTGAATCAAGAAAATCTAAATAACCTAAACAAATCAATCAACAATAAGGTAATTGAAACAATCATCCAAAACCTTCCCAAAAGCAAGAGTCCAGGAGCAGATGTTCTCACTAACGAGTTTTACTAAGCATTCAAAGAGGAACTAACATCTATCTTTCTCAAACTTTTCCAAAATATTGAAGAAAAGGGAATACATTCCAACTCATTCTATGAGACCAACATTACCCTGATACCAAGCCTTCGCAAGGACATCACAAAAAAAGAAAACTGTAGACCCATATCTCTGATGAACACCAATGCAAAAGTCTTAAACAAAATACTAGCAAATAGAATACAACAACGCATTAAGAAGATTATACATCATGATCAAGTGGGATTCATCCCAGGGTCACAGGGATGGTTCAACATACATGGATCAATCAATATAATACACCACATTAACAAAATGGAAGATAAAAAAACATATGATTGTAGCAGTTGATGCAGAAAAAGCATTCAACAAGATACAACATCCACTTATGATCAAAACATTTAATAAAGTGGGTATACGAGGAAAATACCTCAACGTAATAAAGGTCATAGGTGACAAACCCTCAGCGAATGTTACACTGAACAAGAAAAAACTGAAACCTTTTCTTCTGAAATCAGTAATGAGACAGGAATTTTCTGTCACCACTGCTATTCAACATAGTGCTGGAAGTCCTAGCCAGAGCCCTTAGGCAGGAAAAAGAAATAAACGGCCTCCAAATTAGAAACAAAGAAGTTAAACTGTCACTTTTTTTTAAAGATTTATTTTATTGTTTTTGACAGAGAGAGAGAGAGAGATACAGAGACAGAGAGAAGGGGGAAGGCCCAGAGCACTCTCCATAGTTGCACATCATTGGTTTTTCCACATAATTTCATTCCACAGGTGGGCGAGGGGCTGCACAGGGCAGGATAAACTGTCACTTTCTGCAGACGATATGATCCTTTATATAGAAAACCCCAAAGACCTCACCAGAAAACTGTTAGAAATAATAAATGGGGGAGGCCGGGAAGGTTCAGTGGGTTAAGCACTCATTTTCCAGCCCAGGGGACCAATGATAGAATCCCAGCCCTGGCCCATGTAGACCCTTATGCTGAACTGGGGAGTGCCTCCAGTTCAATTCTTACCAGGGTGAGACCCCAGCTCAGTTCCTGCCCTGTGTAGCCCTGAGCCCACCCGTGGAATGAAACTACGTGGAAAAACAGATGATGTGCAACTGTGGATACTGTTCTGGGCCCTCTCCCTTCTCTCTATCTCTGTCTCTGTCTCTCTGTCAAAAACAATAAAAATAAATCTTTAAAAAAATAATAAATGAATACAGTAAAGTTGCAGGATATAAAATCAATGTACAAAAATCCACATTCTTATATACAAAGAATGAAATTTCAGAAAAAGAAATGAGAAAAACGATACTGTTTGTGATCAAAACAAAAATAAAATACTTAGGAGTAAACTTAACAAGAAATGTAAAGGGCTTATACACAGAAAACTATAAGACATTATTAAAAGTAATTGAAGAATATACAAAGATATGGAAGGATATTCCATGTTCATGGATTGGAAGAATCAACATACCCTGTTTCCCCAAAAATAAGACAGTGTCTTATATTAATTTTTTCTCCCAAAGATGCGCTAGGTCTTATTTTCAGGGGAGGTCTTATTTTTCCATGAAGAAGAATACGGTACACATTTATTGTTGAACAACAAAAAAAAGGAAATTTATTACCTGTATACGGTACGGTAGTAGTTGTCATCACAAACCAGCATAACCAGACAAACTGTGAATCCTACAGTATCAAGAATTTCTTGTTACTACCATTATTTCCATGTACAACAATCTATGGTACATTTACTCATTTATTCAATGACAGTCATGCCATCATCTTCTAGAACATCATCATAACCATCCAAACCCTGAATTTCCTGGTGAATTTCTTGTGAGTCCATTTCTTTCAGAATCAGTGGACCAAATCTCTCATTTTTAGCAATAGCACTGTCCTTAAATGAGTACTTCTTGTCTTATTTTCAGGGAAGTCTTATTTTCGGGGGGATGCCTTATATTTCAGTGAGAGGCAAAACTGTAAGTAGGTCTTATTTTGAGGGAATGTCTTACTTTGGGGGAAACACGGTAGTTAAAATGGCCATATTGGGGAAGCCGGGATGGTTCAGTGGGTTAAGTGCTCACTTTGCAGCGCCGCGGACTGGGGATCAAATCCTGGGCCCCAGCCCATGTGGAACCATGTGCTGAACTGGGAGCTCCCCCAGTTCAGTTCTCTCTCTGTCTCTGTCTCTGTATCACTCTCTCTCTGTCAAAAATAAAAAACTAAATAAACAAATAAATAAATAAATAAAAAGGCCATATTACCCAAAGCAATATACAGATTTAATGCAATTCTCATCAAAATCCCACAGACATTTTTTTAAGAAATAGATAAAAAACAATCATCATATTCTTATGGAACCACAAAATGCCCCAAATTGCCAAAGCAATTTTTCAGAAAAAAAAATAATAAAGCTGGTGGCATCATGCTCCCTGACTTCAGTCTATACTACAAAGAGTTAATAATCAAACAGATTGGTATTGGCAGAGCAACAGACGTACAGACCAATTGAACAAAAACGAAAACCCAGAAATGAATCCACAAATATATGGACAGATAATCTTTGATAAAAGAGCAAAAAATAAACAATGGAGAAAAGATAGTCTCTTCAGTAAATAGTGCTGGGAAAATTGGAAAACCACATGCAAAAGAATGAATCTGGACAGTGAATTGTCACCATATATCAAAATTAACTCAAAGTGGATTAAGGACCTCCACATAAGATCCAAAACTATAAAATTCATAGAAGAAGACATTGGCTCTAAACATATAGACCTTGGGCTCAGAGAGCACTTTATGAACTTGACCCCAAAGGCAAGAGAAGTAAAAGCAAAAATAAATGAATGGGACTACATCAAACTAAAAAGCTTCTATACAGCAAAGGAGACTGTAAACAAAGTAAAAAGGAAACCAACTGAATGGGAGAAAATATTTGCAAACAATGCCTCTGATAAGGGGCTAATAGCTAAAATACATAAAGAACTCATACAACTCAACAAAAACAACAAAAACCCCACAAACGATTCAATTATAAAAAGGGCAGAAGACCTAAACAGGCACTTTTTTTCTGAAGACATACAACCCACAGATACATGAAAATAATGCTCAACATCACTAGCAATTAGGGAAATACAAATTAAAACCACAATGAAATACCACCTCACACTTCTTAGAATAGCTATAATCAACAAGACAAGGAATAACAGGTGCTAGAGAGGCTGTGGACCAAAAGGAACACTCATACACTGCTGGTGAGAATGTAAATTTGTACAACCACTGTGTAAGGCAGTGTGGAGATTCCTCATAGAACTAGGAATGGAATTGCCATATGACCCAGCAATCCCACTCCTGGATATCTACCCCCAAAACCTAAAAACCTTAATCAGCAATGATGTATCTACTCCGATGTTCATCGCAGCCCTGTTCAAGGTGGCCAAGTCGTGGAATCACCCAAAGTGTCTTCAGGTAGAAAGCTGGATAAAGAAATTGTGGTACATTTATACAATGGAATACTACTCAGCAATAAGAAAAGATGAAATATAGCAATTTGTGACAACATGGATAGACCTTGGAAACATCTTATTAAGCGAAATAAGTCAGACTGAAAGAATCAAGAAACATATGACCTCACTTATAGGTGGAATATACAACTGAAAGGAACAAAGAAACAAAGACTCATGGACACAGCAAATAGTTTAGTGGTTACCTGAGGCTAAGTGGGGAGGTGTGTGGGAGAGATGGATTGGGGGAGTAGAGATGGGGAATCAAACATATGGTGATGGAAAGTGAGCTGATTCTGGGTGGTGAGCACATAATGCAATGTATAGACAATGTAATGTAGAATTGTACACCTGGAAACAATGTAATTAATATCAATTAATGTCACCCCAATAAATTTAACAAATAAATAATAACTAAATAAGTTCAGTATAGGAAACCTGGAATATGATGAGAAAAAAATAACAATTATTCAGCCACTGCGAAACAAAAGAGTACTTTGAAATAAGACTTTTTAAAGGTGTTATAGTATAATATGTTTCTCTAGAAACTGTGTAAAAATATTGACCTTATATATAAACAAAATCAGTTTGATGTTTGATATTTTTCCAGAAAACTCCTGCTTTGTTGTTGAAAAAGTGATTGAGCTGTATTTTCTTTAAAAATTACACTTCTGAAACATTTATATTTTGTTATTTTGTAGGTTTCTTAAATAATATTATCAGTGAATTCATACAAAGAAAGTCTTTTTCAACAAACCCTAATAATATAAAATGAAAATACCTTCCCTCTGATAATATAATTTTTCCCCTTAGTTGAGATTCCTTTATTCTTGATATGATTAAATTTATTATACAGTGCAAATTATTTACTAATTTGTATTTATTCTGATATCTTAACCTTATATTCAATAAATATCTTCATTATAGTGTTTAAAATATGGTTTCTCTGTATCTGGACATTTATAATAACTGTACCATATTGGTATTAATTTTCTAAAAATTCTGCATCAAATTAGACATTTTTTCATTGACTCTTGATATTCTAGCATTGCTATTCCTTATTTAATAAGCCTTAGTGTCACAGAAACAACTAATACAAATGCATTGTAGAGAGCAAACTAAATATGTGTACGTGTATCCACAGTGGACCATCTATTTGAATGTTGTTATAGATTTCATGTTACTTTGTGAAAAATAGGACTCACTGGTATACTCCCCATACTGTTGTAGACTCTTTGTATGAGAAAGCTTACTTTGGTTGTTTGGACATGAACAAAATTTATTAATTTAAATAATAAAGGATTTAAAAATATGTCTTCTTTCTTCAAGAGATTTTTATTTACCATTTCTTACTATCTTCTAAAAGCAAGGACTGAGGACTTGAGAAAGAAAAACTCAAGACTGCACCATTGAAATTCTGTCAGCTTGTCATGTGGAATTCAGACTTAAAAATGTAAAATCAAATTTTTAACAGAGTCTACAAGGTGCCATCATTGCTAGTATGCCCTACAAATTTTGGAAAGACCATTTCCATTCATTAGGTGAGCTACTATATATCATAGATATAGTATTAATTACAGTTCTCATACCACAACATAAATAAAAACAAACAAAAAACAGAGATATGCACACACATACAGTATTGCTCCTGATTCTCTGAAAAACTTTACCTAATAATACATTATCTAAGCCATTATTGAATTACTACTAGCTTTCAGATATCTTGTGACATAGTAGAAATTCAAGAAATATTATTGAATTAATTCCTTGCTTTATAAATGAATCTTTTACAAAACCTGGTCTTTAAAAAGCAAAGTAGTATGATTAGAAATTATAACTGTATTCTGTGATACTTTCTGGAAGATATAGAGTAAAATAGACAAGAGAGATAATAAGTCTATTTAAAAAGAGCATTTTGAAGAAACAACTCAATTTCCTTCAAAGTCCTTTACCATTTATCTTGATTATCTACTTACATTTGTTCTACTAATAAATTTATTTCCTCCACATTTTATATATGTCTATTTAGAGACTAGACTTGAGAAATAACCATTGGAGGTCTCTTTCATTGTATATGTTGCATAAAGGTCATCTCATAAATCTGTGTAGAAAAATTATTTTTAATTAATGCAACTATATTAAGGTACTTGGACAGATAATCTATTTTCATCATCTATCTAACAGAATGTGTTTATTTGCTCTTATTAATTCACAAAGGTGAGATAATTACTGTCAGCACCCAGCCCCAAAATTACAAAGCATATAAAGAAAAAGGAAAGTATGGTTCATGCAAAAGAAACACCTAAAGAAAGAAGAAAGGAAGAAAGGAAGGAAGGAAGGAAGGAAGGAACGAAGGAAGGAAGGAACGAAGGAACGAAGGAACGAAGGAACGAAGGAAGAAAGAAAAAAAGAAAGAAAAGAGAAAAAGAGAAAGAAAGGAATAATGCAATCAGTATTTGAAAACTAAAGATGAAGATGCCTTAATAAGAAATTAAGTGTAAAAACTGGGAAAATGAAGTAGAAAGCACAAGGGTTGTAGTCTTTCTGCTTAAACAACAATCACACTAAAAATCTGTGGGATGCAATCATTTTAAAATGCTAGTTTATTAGAAGGTTTGCAACTTCTGAAAGAAGATTTGAATAGTAATTCACAGTTAATTTCACTTTATCTCACTATTAGTTATCTATTTTCTACTCCATCACTTTCATTCATTTTCCTGGAGCATCTACACAGTTTCAGTAGCCAGGGTGGGTAATACGAATCTGTTTTCCAAATGAAAAAGTTCTGTTTTCTGATTGCTGATCGCTGCTTTAGATATTAAAAAACAAACACAGAGATGGGCAACCATTGTTTTATCCCTTTTTCTGCTGTTCCAAATCTCTCAGTTGGGCTGAGGTGACTATTTGTACAAGTTTTGATACAATAAAAGTTATAAGATGTGTCACCTCAGACTTATCCTCAACACAGAGAGACTCTACAGCAATCCAAAACAAAAACAAAAATCAGCAAACCTGGGGCAGAGAAATAATCTGACTTCTAGAATTATCAAATTATTTGATTCAAATATACAGTTTTTAACCGCAAAAAAATTGCAAAGCATACAAAGAAAAAGGAAAGTATGATTCATGCAAAAGAAAAGAAAAACAACAACAGAAATTCATGAGAAAGAATAGATTACAGATCTAATAGACAAGACTTTAAAACTCTCTTAAAGATGTTCAAAGACCTAAAGCAAGATGTGGGGAAAGTCAAGATAGTTAGATATGAAAAAAGTAAAATATAAACAGGTAAAAAAAATTATTGAGCTGAAAATCAATAACTAAAATTAAAAATTTAGCAGAAAGATTCAAAGATATATTTTAGCAGCAAACTTGAAGATAGAATAAAGTAAATTATCAAGTGTGAAGAACAAAAATATATAAACAAACAAACAAATAATAAAAAGGGCCTAAGATGCCTCTCACAAACGATTGTACTGTGGAAATCTGAGTAGGAGAAGAAAGGAGATGAAACATTATTTGAAAAATAGCAGCTGAAACTTCACAAACTTGTTGAAAGAGATAAAAATATTCTTTCAAGAATCTCAAGAATCTCCAAATAGCATAAACTGTTACAATCAAGCTCAAAATTCAATGACAAGAAAAATAATTTTAGGGGCAGCTGGGGTGGCTCAGTGCTTTACAGCCCCAGAGACTG
Source organism: Craseonycteris thonglongyai (assembly GCA_004027555.1). NCBI lineage: Eukaryota > Metazoa > Chordata > Mammalia > Chiroptera > Craseonycteridae > Craseonycteris > Craseonycteris thonglongyai. The sequence goes on from PVKE010014811.1 coordinate 33,493, forward strand.
AGGATCGAATCCCAGCCCCAGTACATGCAGACCCATACTCTGAACTTGGGTGTGCTTCCCATGTGTGAGGCCTCCAGTTTGATTCTCACCCTCCCCCACACTGGACCCTGGCTTGAGGGGGCATGTCTGCCATGTGGGAGGCCTCCAACCCAGTTTCTGTCCTGCATGGTTCCCGCCCACCTGTGTAGAATAAAACCATGTTGAGACCTGATGATGTACAGCTACAGAGACTACTCTGGGCCCTCCCCTTCTCCCTGTCTCTCTCTGTCTCTGTCAAAAACAACAAAATAAATCTTTGAAAAAAATTTAAAGCAGCAAGAGAAAAGCAATTCTTCTCCTAGAAGAAACTCACAACTACATATTGGACAAATTTCCACCAGAAACTTTGGAGGTGAGAAGAGAATGGAATTATATATTCAAAGTGTTGAAAGAAAAACACTGTCTATATTCAGATAATTTCTCTTTTAAAAGTTATGGAGAAATTAATGTAACCCCAAATGAAGGTGAAGATCCATAATGGTAGAGTAAGTAAACACTGTACCTGCTTTGTTCCATGAACACATTAAAATTACAACTAAATTATTGAAAAACAAACCTGGAAAACATCTGAAGTCTACCTGAACAGAAGTTTTATAACTAAGGACACAAAGAAGAGGAGCCCATGTGAAGACAAGTAGAAGGGTCACACAGGCAAAAGGAACAAAACCTCTGGTGGCGGTAGAGAATCAGGTGGGATATCTCAGCCATAGAGGTTCCCCCTGGAGGAACAAGGGATGCCAACCCCACACCAGGCTCCCCAACATGGAGCACTGGTGTTGGGAAGAGGAGCCCCACAACATCTGACCGTGAAGAACAGTGGGGACTTTGACCATCCAATGGGACAGAAGGCTGAAGA
>PVKE010014812.1:0-34376 GCA_004027555.1 Craseonycteris thonglongyai
AAAAACTGAGGAATAGTCTATCAGAAGTGAGAGCTATTCTATTAAGAAGTGAGAAACTTGCAGAGACCTGGGAATGCAGAAGAGATCTGACAGGATCATTAGGCCTGTTTCAGAGTAACTTGTCCAGTCATAGTAAACTGAATTAAGCAAGCTTACGTGAATAGAGTCAAGACCCTGGTGAGAAGTTAGGACAGTTTTTAAACAAAGTCAGACAGTGAGTGTCTGTAATTCTTCTACTGTGACAAAGGAAAAGTGGCTAAAGAAAATGGTGGTAGATCCTTTTAGAAACGAGGAATTAGTCAATAACAACAAAAAGTTTTTTGTTACTAAATAATAAAACAATGACCAGAAAAATGCGTAATTGTTATATTAAAAATGTAAGCAATAAAGAAGTCCACAGAGTAAAAAGCTGTTTCACCCTCTAGGCTCTCAATCAGCAGCTTAGTCCCACTCCTCTCCCTAGGAGAAAGTACTGTTTATTGTTTATTTTTCTAGACTTTTTCATACATATTTACATTTAAATACATATGCAGTATGTGCATATGTATTTTAATGTAAGTGAGGCCAACTATACGTATTGAAATTTGAAAAATTTTTATGTTACCTATATAGATTTTTACAATCTTTAAGCCTCAGTGTTTGAATATACTTCAGGCTTTTCAAATTGTCTCCATCCTATGCAGACTATATATAAAAATGAAAATAGCTTTAGTTATGCTTAAATAAACAGTAGTAATTTTTACGTAAAATATTCAGATAATACCAAAGGTGAATGAAAAAACAAAAAATCAACTGGAATCGCACCACCCTGAGATAATCCCCATTTTGGTAACTCGTTTTTTAAATGTATCACTTTAGGTAGTTGTGCTCACACAAGTGTAAACATATACCCACATCTACCACACACATATGTAGTATATTATTTATAAATGGATTATACACACAAGCTGATTTTTATCACAGAATTATGTTAAATGTGCTTGGGGATTTTTCTCTCCCTTCCTCACCCCCACCCCCCATCTCTTCCCATCCTAACCCTTCCAGTAACTGGTGGTAACAACCTGGTCTATACTCTCCTACCTTTCTCAATGCTCATACAATCATATGCCTGTGAAATCATATAGTTTACACTGCCTGCATTGTTCATTTTTCACAGTACTCAAGCCAGATTAACTGAAACATAGTTCACTCGTCTTTTGCTGGCTGAATACTCTAAGATAGGAATCAGTAAACTAGAGTTAATATATCAAATCTATTCTGCTGCATGCTTTTGTAAGTAAAGTTTTATTGGAACACAGCCTTAGCCACTTTTCTGTTGAGTGATATAAAATTTTTTTTTATCTGTTATATGTGATTTATGTCCCCCCAATGTTGTCTGTCTTTTGCTTTGTTAATTTTCCCACAAATTATTTTTAAAAATTTAAATGCAGTGAAACTAACCATATTGATTTTTCCCATCTTTGAGGTCCCCAACTTTGATTTAAAAGGCCACCTATTTAGGTATTTTGTCCATTTTTCAATTGGATCATTTGTGTGTCTGTTTTGCTGAATTGTATGAGTTCTTTATATTTTAGATATTAGCTCCTTTTCAGAGGCATTGTTTGCAAATATTTTCTTCCATTTGGTTGGTTTCCTTTTTACTTTGAAGGCATACAAACGGCCAACAGATACATGAAAAAATGCTCAACATCACTAGTAGTTAGGGAAATGCAAATTAAAACCACAATGAGATACCACCTCACACCTGTTAGAATGGCTATAATCAACAAGACAAGGAATAACAGGTGCTGGAGAAGCTGTGGAGAAAAGGGAACCTTGCTACACTGCTGGTGGGAATGTAAACTGGTACAACTGCTATGGAAGGCTGTATGGAGATTCCTCAAAACACTAGGAATGGAATTGCCATATGCCAGCAACCCCTCTCCTGTGTATCTACCAGGGGAAAAAAACCAAAACTTGAAAACTTTAATTTGCAAAGATATATGTACCCCAATGTTCATCACAGCACTGCTCACGGTGGCCAAGTTGTGTAAACAACCAAAGTGTCCTCTGATAGATGACTGGATAAAGAAGTTGTGGTATATTTACACAATGAAATACTAAGTGATAAGAAAAGATGAAATACAGCCACTTGTGAATGGACCTTGAAACCATCTTATTAACTGAAATAAATCAGAATGAAAAAATTAAGAGCCATGTGACTTCACCTATAGGTGGAATATAAAACTGAAAGGAACAAAGAAACAAAAACTCATGGACACAGTCAGTAGTTTAGTGGTTACCTGAGGGGGAGGGGGAGGTAAGTGGGAAAGTAGGGGGTTGGGGGAGTCGAGAGGGAGCATCAAATATATGGTGATGGAAAGAGAGCTGATTCTGGGTGGTGAGCACGTAATGCAGCACAAGACAATGTAATGTAGAATTGTACACCTGGAACCTATGTAATTTTTACCTAACAATGTCACCCCAATAAATTTAACAATAAATTAATTAATTGTCTTTTTAAAGTAAAAAATAAAAAGTTGCCTAACTCCAGGCTTATACCTATGTTTTTCTAAAATTTTAATTATTTTTTTCTAGGTCTGGAATGTGTGTTTCCGCACACGTGCACGTGTGTGTGTGGCATTTAAGTGTAATGTGGTTAAGATCACAGACTCTGGGTCTGTTATTTACTACTCTTATGACCTTAGACAAGTTTTCTCCTCTTAACTGGGAATGATAATAGTACCTATCTCATGAAATACTAGTGAAGATTAAATGAGTGGTTAGTATGTAGAGGATGTTTAGAACAATGTTAGATACATAAGAAACACACTAGGGTAGGGTCTCATTTTTCTTTCATATGAATAACCTGTTGTTCTAATGACATTTACTGGATAGTTCATCCTTGACCCCAGTTGATATAAAATGCAATCACTATTGTACATTAAATTTCCAAATACATGTACCTATTTGGGGGCTCTCTAGCCTGTTTATTCCTGCTCTGTGTCTGTTTATTCCTGCTCCAGAGCCAGAGTGGCTTAATTACTATAACTTTACAAATACTGATGAGTACAGTTCCTTTACTTTGTTCTGGGTTATTTGAGCTCTTCTTGGTTTTCTTTGTTCTTCTATGTAATTAAAAAAAAAAACATCAAAATTTACAAAAACTCTGCTTGTAATTTTTTTTTTTTTTTTAATGGAACAGTGGTAGTGATTGGCTGGTTTTGGAATGAAACCTGTGGTCTCATTAATACTTTAAGCTCTGCAAGTTTTTAGAAGTTGTTTGATCATATAATCTAAAGATTGATATCTGTGCTAGTTGGGCACTGGGAATATGGTGAATAAAAACACCGTAGAAGGGGAAGCCGGGATGGCTCAGTGGGTTAAGGGCTCACTTTGCAGTGCTGGGGACCGAGGATCGAATCCCGGTCCCGGCCCGTGTGGAACCACATGCTGAACTAGGAGCCCCCCCCCAGTTCAGTTTCTGTCTCTCTCTCTCTGTCTCTCTCTCTCTCTCTCTCTCTCTCTCTCTCTCTCTCTCTCTCTCTGTCAAAAATAAATAAATAAATAAAATACATTAAAAAAAAACAAAAAAAACACCGTAGAATGATAGATTGTAAGCCTGCAGTTCCCAAACTATGAAATACCCCAGAGCACCTTCACAGAACTCCCAGGCCTACTGGTATTTCAAATTTTTTAGGGAAACATAGCGACATCTGTTGGACACCATGCAAACTTCTAGGACAAGGTAGTTCACAGTTAAACACTGGCTTGTGCTTCCTTCGTTTCCATGCTGTGATATCTTAGTAAAGTTGGGTATTTGGTGGTTTCTGTGATAAAAAGCAAGTACCATGCAAAAATCTTTGTGGAACAGGAAATAAGGATGGTAGTATCTGAATTCAAGGGTTAAGAAGGTGTACAGTGTCCACTAGGCGCATACATGCATAATAATTAATTATGGTTATTTAAAAATGAAATAAAAATATTTTTTAATTTATGTGTATTATTTTTTCAAAAGGGTACTAACTTGTTAGGACATAAATATTTATTATTTATTTGAATGTAACTATTAAACAAACCGTTAGGTATTTCTTTTAGTGTAGGGAATTCCTGAAAAAAATTACTGAGAAAATAAGAACACTAGGAGCCAAGAAAGTTGGGGAACTTCTCTACCTTAACAGATAAATTATTACAAATATTTAACAATGAAGAACATTTGAAGTGCTATGTAGGTAGAATGTTGTTTGCCGTGCCTGCTTAGAATCGGGCAAACTGATTTTGTCTAGGCACCAAGTACAGATGGCATATTAGGGTTTGAAGTCAAAGACTAGGAGTTATTTGGAGAGGGGGTGGGAATGGGAATGGCTTGGGTGAAGAGGGCAGGAGCTATGGAGGACTGACCGCAGTGCTGCCTACCTTACACTAGAGCAGGGGTGTCAAACTGGCAGCATGCAACCCTCGAGGTAATTTTTTGTGGCTCATGATGCTCTGAAATAAAATGAAAACAGAAAAAATAGTTATGAGGGAAATAGCGCTTAGGGGAGATCAAGGCAATACCTTACACACAATTCCCTCGTTAACCCTTTCACTGCTGAAGACGAGTATACACGTGGCCCAGTGCCTTTCCTGGGGGCCTGTGGGGGTGTATAAACCAGCTGACTCAGTTCCAGCGACGTTTGTGAATGTGATGTGGCCCGCGTGAATCTTGCCTGTTGCACCAAATAGCCCGTGTTTTAATTGAGTTTGATACCCCTGCACTAGAGGGTGAGGGAAGCCTGATGCAAAGGAGGAGAGGGGCTGGAAGGTAGGCAGAGGCCAGGTCAGTCAGTCACCTGGAAGTCCAGTTAAGCGGTTCATTTAGATTTTCTTTGTAAAAGGCAATGGCAAGCCTTTGAGGGATTTGGAATGCAGGGAGGATATCTTGTGTCATTGCCTTCTTACTGAAGGAATAAAATACAAAGATGATACACATAAATACTTAAGTAATGCTGCATTCTAAGTAGTATTGAGTGGCTTTTTTTTTTTTTTTTTAATTTGAAGTGCCTTTATCTTCAGTGGCATTTTTAAACTTTCTTACAAGTATAATTTTTTTCTTAGCTTTTTTGAACACATATATTCTTTTGTTCAGTTTGGTTTATGTGGACATGAACTTTTAAAATGAAATAAACAAGCATAATAGAATGTTACACTAAAGCATTTATAGTGTAATTTTTTCAAATGGCAAAATTTTTCTGAATTTTAAAATTTATTTAGCTTATTAATATATATAATAAAATATTTTAAGTTGTTAATTCACATGTTTTGATTGCCAGTCTAGCTCAAGTTCCTGAGTTATTTAAAGTTGGGTGGTATAAGAAAGCTTTAATGCTTATATAGGAAAGGTAGAAAATAATTTCTCTTACTTCAGCTACCATTTTGTACTGCCCTGAAGTTAGTATTTCAATTTATCTTACTATAGTTATAGTAAATTAATGCAATCTAATATTTTTTAGCAATTAGAAACAAATTACTCTTGGTTACTTCTGAAAAATTCCTATTTATGTTCCATAGAAAACTTCACTTTAAGTACAGTAATTTTAAATATTTATAAATCCATTGTAGGATTTAAAATAAAACTTTTATTAGATATTCCTAGCATCTAACAAGCCTTGATTATCTCACCTAAAAGGGTCTTTTATTTTTCTAATGTTTTTTTTCTAAATGGGTCAAATTTTTTTTTTAATCGTTAATTTTAATGGGGTGACATTGATTGGTAACAATTAGATAGTTTCCGCATGTACAAGTCCATATCACATCACCCGTGCATCACATTATATGCCCACCACCCAGAATCAGCTCCCCTTCCATCACCATATATCCAGTGTCCACTCCCACCCACCCCCAACTCTCCCTCTCCCCTCCTCCCCCCTCCCCAGGTAACCACCAAACTACTGAGTGTGTCCATAATGCTGGTGCCCTCTCCCACCTCCCCTCTTACTCTTCCTCCCCCCTCCTCCCCTTCCCTCAGGCAATCATCCAGCCATTGAGTGTGTCTAAAAGAGTCAAATTTTGATTTTCTATTAATAATTTTTATTTATTAGATATTAATAGTAAAGCATAACCATTTATGAATAACTTTTGGACATACTATATTTTCTTACAACAATAGTACAAGAACGTTTTTGCTTAACTTTGTTCTTTTTCTTCATTATTTTTGTAGGATCCAGCATTCGAACATTCACTCCATTTTATTTCCTGGTGGAGCCAATGGATACACTGTCAACCAGAGGCTCTTCTGTTATATTAAACTGTTCAGCATTTTCCGAGCCTTCTCCAAAAATTGAATGGAAAAAAGATGGAACTTTTTTAAACTTAGTATCAGATGATCGCCGTCAACTTCTCCCAGATGGGTCTTTATTTATCAGCAACGTGGTGCATTCCAAACACAATAAACCCGATGAGGGTTATTATCAGTGTGTGGCCACTGTTGAGAGTCTTGGAACTATTGTTAGCAGAACAGCTAAGCTCACAGTAGCAGGTAAGTTTTGTTAAGTAATTAATTTGTATTTTCCAAGTTTTATAAAGAGTAAATCTTGTTAAAAGTAGTATTATCCTAGACTTTGCATTTAACTTGTAACAGCAGATGTACTTATTTAACAAGTATCAATTGAGCATGCATTATGTACGGGCTTGCTCAAATGCTGTAGGGAGTAAACTAGCATTTTCCCACTTTCTCATGATTTAGATGGCTTATGATTGCTATCAAATACTGAACGAGTTATTTTTTTCTTTTTAACTTGGAAATGAAAGAGCAAGTTGTGTAGGAAGATTGAATCACTCTGGTTGCTAACTTTTATCTTACCGAGCATAATCATTTAGTATGGTTTTATACAACTTGCGTTGTAGCCAGAATCTCGGTTCCTTTATGCAAAGGGTGTCCAACCTTTTAGCTTCCCTGGGCCACAGTGGAAGAAGAATTGTCTTGGGCCACATGTAAAATGCTCTCACACTAGTGATAGCTGATGAGCTTAAAAAAAAGGGGGGGGGGCAACAAAAATCTTGTAATGTTATTTTTTTTAAGATTTATTTATTTTTATTGTTTTTAACAGACAGAGACAGAGAAAGACAGAGAGAAGGGGGAAGGGCCCAGAGCAGTCTCCATAGTTGTACATCATCAGTTTTTGACATGATTTTATTCCACACAGGTGGGTGGGGGCCACACAGGGTGGGAACTGGGCTGGAGGCTTCCTGCATGGGAGGCATGCCCCCTTGAGCCAGGGGCTGAACCAGGGGGTGAGAACTGAACTGGTGGCCTCCCCCATGGGAAGCACACCCCAGTTCAGCATATGGGTTTGCACAGGCCGGGGCCAGGATTCAATCCTTGGTTCACAGTGCTGCAAAGCGAGTGCTTAATCTGCTGAACCATTCCGACTTCCCCTCATAATGTTTAAGAAAGTTTATGAATTTGTATTGGGCCACATTCAAAGCCATTCTAGGCAAGCTTGCTTTATGCCTTAACCCAGGAAATAACATTACATTGAATAAAAATATACATATATATGGTAAGGTGAAGAACAGAAAGTTTTAAAGAGAGAAACATTCACTCCTTTCAGAGCATCCTTATTTGAAGAATAATGGAAAATGTAGAAAAAAATTTAAGAAACTCAGAGAGTAAGATTTGATTCCTAAATGAGTCATACCTGTTTTGTAGTAGACACTGGCGTTCCTCAGATCAGATGAAATAGTTTTTATTAAAGTTCACATTGCACAAAAATGGTATTCTCTTTAAGTCATTTTTATACTCACCTTGGTGAAATGCTAACATGTGAAAAAAGAATATGACTAAGACTAGTTTCCCATTTCATTCTCACTCCTGGGTCATGGTTCCCATCTCATATGTGCTCTCTCAGGCTGTATTTATTCATTCATTTAGAGTGTGCTGGGTCTTTCTCTCTTTGGAGTCAAACAAGAGTGTAATGTAAAGCCACTGTTGTTACTCCATAATCACAGATTGAGGATGGAAAACTAGGAGAAATAAGTCAGTCCTTTTGACTATTTGCCTTTTCTTTCTCTCTCTCTCTCTTTTTTTTTTTTTGGTCATTGTTGTTTGTTTTTTTCTTTTTCCTTCTTTTTAAAATCTATTTGCCAGGCTGTCTTCCCCATGTTGATAAATAACTTAGCATTATGATTTCCCCTATGTCACTTAGGTCAGCTCGTGTTTAAACTGGACTTCAATCTTGACTACTTCCTCTCAGCTCTCCCCCATTCAATCAGCAAATCCAGTGATTTCTTGCTTCCTAATTTCTCTGTCCTTGATTCATATTCTCCTTCCTGAGCCTGCTCCTCATTCTCTGTCACCACAGTTTTGTGACTGATTTACTGCTGTCTCTTCCTTTCCCTTTTCCAATCCATTCTCCACACTATGATCAGAATACTCCTTTTCACCCTATAGTGTCTCTCCAGTAACAGCATCAGGTTAACTCCAAAATGCTTTAAAGGCCTCTGGAGTCCTTTCATGAGCTGGCATCCACTTCTCCAGCTTCTTTGCTTATTTCCCCACACTGCTACCCGCCTCCTACACTTCCGTTCTCTGCCTCTGGCTTTTGCTCATGGTTTCCCCATTGCCTATAATTCCTATCTTCCACCTTTACTCTCTTTCTTTTCCTCTGCTAGGTTTATCTTCCTCTTAGCATTCACATTTTTCAGGAAACGTTTTTTTGATCTAATATTTAAGTAAACATGCAATTTTTATACAAATTGATAAGTTATTTGGCTGCATACAAGATTCTATAGGAGAGTTGTTGAACCTACTCGAGCAGTTGGCCTGGGTGTCAGAAGGAAGTAATATCTAAGCTAAAAGATGGAAAGTTATTTTTAATAGTTATATAGTATTCATTGCATAGATATACTGGGAATTATTTTAAAATCCCCCCCCTTTTTTTTGAACAGTTAGTTACAAGGTTAAAAATTATTTGATATTATAGACAATGCTACAGTGAACAACCTTTTGCAAATCTTTGTTTCTATAGAATAGGTTACTAGACTTGGTAATTCTAATTGCTGGATCATAAGGTATACTTTGTGTGTGTGATTTAAAAAGACAGTACTGGACTGTTTGGCAGTTCCTCATGATGTTAACCAACTATAGAGTTACCGTGGCATTTGAGCAGGTCCATTGCTAGATAGCTGATACTCAAGAGGAATGAAAATATATATCCACACAACAACTTGTACATGAATATTTATGCCAGACAGTAGATATAGTGTATATGTCTATCAAGTGAAGATGGATAACCAAAATGTGGTATATTCACATGTGGAATATCATTCAGCAATAAAGAAGAATAAAGAAGTTCTGATGTATACTGCAACATGAATGAGCCTTAAACACATTATGCTAACTGAAAGAAGCCAGTCACAAGAGACCATATAGCATATTCCTTAATATATATGAAATGTCCAAAATAGGCAAATACATAGAGCCAAAAGTGGACTGGTGGTTTTCTGGGGCTGGGGGGATAAGGGCGTGGGGGTTAGGAAGAGGGGTGGATAGGGAAATGGAGAATGACTGCAAGTGATAATAGGATTTCTTCGGGGGATGATGAAAATGTGCTAAAATTAAATGATAGTGATGGTTGCACAAATCTGCATATACACCACTCCTCCCTTAACGACTGTTTAATTACCACTTGAATTTATGACCAGTTCTGCAGCACAGGGAATCCTTTCCTCAGTCTTTGTCTGGTTCCCACAGTTGTAATATTCACTACACCAGGGGACTGGTATCAGTCCATGGCCTGTTAGGAATGGGGCCTCACAGCAGGAGGTGAGTGGCCAGTGAGCGAGCAAAGCTTCATCTGTATGTACAGCTGCTCCCCACTGCTCATATTTCCATCTGAGTTCTGCCTCCTGTCACGTCATCAGAAGTATTAGATTCTCATAGGAACAGGAACCCTGTTGTGAACTGCACATGCCAGGGATCTAGGTTGCACAGTCCTTATGAGAATCTAATGCCTGATGATCTGAGGTGGAGCTGAGGCGGTGATGCTAGCACTGGGGAGTGGCAGCAAATGCAGATTAACATTAGCAGAGAGGTTTGACTGCACAGAGACCATAATAAATCAATTGCTTGTAACTCACATCAAAACCCAAGCTCAGGGTTCCCACTGATTCTGCATTATGGTGAGTTATATAATTATTTTATTATATATTACAGTTTAATAATAACAAAAATAAAGTACATAATAATTGATAATGCGCTTGAATTGTCGTGAAACCAACCCTCTCTCCCCTGGTCCATGGAAAAATTGTCTTCCATGAAACCAGTCCCTGGTGCCAAGAAGGTTGGAGACCGTTGCATTACATGAAGCATTCACAATTATGCATGACTGTATATTTCATTTTAAATGTGGTGTTGCATGATATCTATTGAAAAATATTTACACAATGGCTCCACAACACAGCACAAGACATAAAGACCAATTCACTTAATGACCTGGTTCAGGGCTCTCCAAACTTTTCAGCCGTGGGCCGCATTAACTATCAAACAGCAGTTTGGGGGCCGACTACACACTCGAGGTCCAAATAAAAAAGAATCAAAACATAGATGTTGTTTTTAATTATTTATTTAATATTATTTTATTCAGATAAAAAGGTCTCCACAGACCGGATGAGAGGGCCTCGGCATGCGGGCTGTAGTTTGGAGACCCCTGACCTAGTTGAAGGAATGGAACTTGGTCGTTAAGTGAGGAATGCTTTACTAAAAACCACTGAATTGTGTACTTTAAATGATTATAGTGTACCAATTATATCTCAATAAAACGATATTTAAAAAAAATCATAACGCCAAATTTATGTTCTAAAAGACTGTTGGTTAGAGTTTTTTTGATTGTAAGCAATAGAAACAGATTCTGGCCAATCAAGCAAGGGGAATTTTTGAAACAATACTAAATAGATAGTTCGTAGAAGTATGACAGGTCTTTTTCTTTGGGTTGTCTTATTTCTCCATAGCAGAAAATCTTGCTTTACTGCCTGGATAGTAGTACCCTGGCTGTGGGTGTTGCTTTGTGTGGGGAATTAATTAGGTGGTCTAAATACAGACGTTGTGAACTTTGTGGGAGCCCCATTCCCGCTGTCTTTTTCCTTGCAGTTCTCCAGAGGCAGCAGGACAAACTGGCCTCTGCTTTGTGAGCACAGGAAGCTGCAGCTCATTCTGCTTCAGTGTCATTGCTAGTTCCTCCATCTGCTTTCTCTGTTCAGAAACTTTTTGGAATTTCTTGTCTGCCAATTCCCCATACGTTGTTATGGGCTTTTATTTTAAAAAAGGACTCATTTTCATGAGATCTGAGGACTGGGAATATTTTGACTTACTTAAAAAAATAGAAGTAGCTCATGGTTTTATTTCAGATTCCTTTTTTTCTTTTTATTCGTTTCTGTGTTTATCTTTGTTAGTTCCTTCTAATTTTCCAGTTTTTGAAAAGTATGTGTTTAATTTTATCTTTACTTTTTTCAAAAATTCTCTTGAAACAAAAAATAAGAAAAAAATTATAATACAGCAAGACAAACCTGTGAATGTATGCCATTTACATATGGACTAATTAGCCACCATAAAACCAGAAGGCCTGGAGTTGTTTCCTATAATTTAATAAGTTTTTTGGTTTTTAAAGAAATTTTTTTTTTATTCTGAGCATGTCAGAATTACTTTTTAGATATTATTGTTAATAATAGTAACTATATTTGTTGAGTATTTATAAGCCAGGCAATATGCTATATATGAATTATTTATATTAAGTATTTAACTTTTTAACAACCCTATTAGGCCTGTTACTGTTCTTATTTACTGATGGAGAACCTGAGGGTTAGAGGTTAAGTAACTTGCCAGCACCACATAGTCATGAAGTGGTGGAGTTGAGATTCACACTCAGGTTACATGACTTCGAACTCCTGCTCACAACCACTGACTGCATTCTGTGGCATCTACAGTACTTATGACAACATTTAGGGTTAATATTTTATTTTTAAATGATTTTAAACTTATGGAATCATTGCAAGAATGACACTAAGAAATCCCATTATAGTTGTCACTCAGATTACTCAGTTGTTAACATTTTACCTCATCTGCCTTTTCCTCCCCCAATATTCATCTACCCAAATACATTTTTCTGAATGGTTTTCTGAACATGAAATTTAAGTTGCAGGCATTGCCCCTACCTAAATATTTTCATGTATATTTTCTAAAAACAACAGCATTCTCCCTAAATAGCCATCCATCAATTTTAAGAAATTAACCTTATTACAATACTACTCTTTAGCCCGTAGATACCATTCATATTTCACTAATTATCTCTTATGTTCTTAATAGCAAAAGCACAAAAGCGGAAGACACTCACTACTAGCCCTTTTCTTTCTGGTCCAGGATTATGTATTACTTGGTAGTTGTATCTCCTGAGACTCTTTCAATTATCAAACCACTCATCTTTTTCCTTGTCTCATTTTGGTTAGTATTTTATTTTGAAATGAGGTTTTCTCATTCTCCTCAGTGAATAGATTCAGGTTTTACATTTTGGGGATCAATATCACAGAAGTGATACTGTGTTCTTAGTGCTTCATATCAGGAAGCATGTGATGTTTTATTTCATTACTGGTGATATTAACTTTTATTACTTTGTTAAAATGGTCTATGCTATTTTTCTCCACTGTAAAGTTAATAAGTATTTCGTACTTTTATTAATTAATTTTGGAAAGTGATAATTTGATACTTTATAAATATCCTATTCCTTATCCAACTTTTGCCTACTAGTTGTAGCATCCATTCATGATGCTTTCCTGAGTTAACTATCATTATCCCAGATTTAGCCAGAGGGCAGTTTGCTTCAGTCTCACTTCTGTTTCCTTTTGATAACATCCGTATTGTTCTTTGGTACTTCCTTCCTGTCTGTCACAAGGCATTTCGTGCTCATCTTGTGCTTTCCTCATTCCAATCCTAGAATCAGCCATTTACCCAAGGAATTGTTTCCTTGTAGTGGAGAATGCTTTTAGAAGTCAAGATTGGGTTACCATATGTACTTATTGCTACTGGAATGACATTGATTCTAGAGTCTCTGGAAAGAGCTAGTAGGAGATACAAGGGCTAGCTGGAAAAACATCCAGTGATTGTCAATATAACGAGGGCGGTTATGTGGCTGGATACTTTTTGGACAGCCCGGGTGTGTGTGTGTGTGTGTGTGTGTGTGTGACATCTATATACACATCTATTTATATTCATATATCTATAATTATATAAAATGATAAGTTTATACTGATACCTCTATTCTAGTCCAATACCTTTATTCTACCCTTTTGCTTTTCCATATTTGTACATTGCTTCTCTAACTGGGAAGACTCTGACTTTGTGTCCTTAGTACGTTTATTTGTTTAATCGGTAATCCTGTATGTAGCCAATTTTCTGACTCACGGACCACTTTCTTGACCCTGGTCTACTATACATGTGGCTACATGGGCTGACTTGCTCCTGGTCCCCATGACTACATTTTAAAGTAATGTTTAGCTATATTTTATTTCTTCTTTTCTTCTTTTGTCCAGGTCTTCCAAGATTTGCCAGCCAACCAGAAGCTTCTTCAGTTTATGCTGGGAACAGTGCAATTCTGAATTGTGAAGTTAATGCAGATTTGGTGCCATTTGTGAGGTGGGAACAGAACAGGGAGCCCCTTCTTCTGGATAATAGAATTATCAAACTTCCAAGTGGAACACTGGTTATCAGCAACGCGACTGAAGGAGATGGAGGACTTTATCGTTGCATTGTTGAAAGTGGTGGGCCACCAAAGTATAGTGAGGAAGCTGAATTAAAAGTTCTTCCAGGTATAAATTTATTATCAGGACTGACAGTTTTATATTTATTGATGGGTAAAAATTATTCTGTTAGATTTTTTATTTAATAAACACTGTTAACTGTGGTGTGACATTAGCATAAGAAGTCTATTTCTTACAAGGAGAAAAAGAAGAAAACATAGCAGAAAGACCCATTCTTTAGTGAATGCATTTGTCAGTAAAAATTTATCAAGTAATATCTGTGGCACTCTTCTTGGCCAAGGAAACATTAGCTGTCTTTTGTCAAGCATCCCCACAATATGGTCCTTTTCATAGTTCTGCCCCATAATATGGTACATTTAATAGTTCTGTTACTTCCCTATAATAAGATACTATTTTTAATTAGGTCTTTTCACTTGTAAGAATCAGAGACTCACTCAGGCTGGCTCATATAAGGGATAGGTAGAGTGGTAACTTAATATAGCAGCTCACAAGACAATGATAGGCAAGAGTTCTTGAATCTATATAATGCTCCCCCATTTTAAAGTAAAATCAACCCTTCTTTCTGTCTTTCCTTCTTTTTATGGGTTCTTACTCCCTCTTCTCCTACTGGCTTTCCTTATAGGGTTTCCTTATAATCTGTTTTATGTATATTTTCTCAACTATGTAAGTTCTTAGTCATAACTTCCTCTCACATATAGTTCATCCTAGTCCCTCTAGTTTCTTGATGTTTTGTGACCTTTCAGCTTCTATTCCCACTGCTAGGTACCTGATACTTTCCACATTTCTAATTTTAAATGTTAGTCTATGAATATTGAACCATTCCCACGTTATGGGGGCAGTGTTTGTGATTATACAGGCTCATTTTTTTAGCCTGTGGATTGGCTTGCAAAGTGAGACCAATGTGATATGTAGTGAGTGACTGACTCTTAAAGGTATTCATGATAGGCCTTGAACTGATTTTTTTAAATGTAGTTTCTTTCTTTGTCATCATCATCTTTGCTGTTGTTATTCCTAACCCAGTGTATTCTCAGCTCAGTAGCCACAGTTATCTTTTAAAGTGTGTATTAGATCATGTCACATCTTTGCTCAGAACCTCCTAATAATTTCCCATTTCAGAGTAAATGTTAAGTTGCTTGGTCTATAAGGCTTTGCATAATTTTAATGTTACCTCTCTCTTCCATCTGACTTCTTCCCTCTCATACTTTTTCTCACTCGCTCTGTGATTGTGGCCACCTTATATTTCTAGGATGCTCTAAACATGCTCTTGCTTTAGGGCCTGTGCATGAAGTCTGGGGATGAAGGGTCTGAAGATGAAACCCACATCTGGGGAGGATTAAAATTGATGATGGCTTAGAAAGTGATTTTATTTTATTTTTTAAAGAAGGAGAAAAAAAAGGGAAAAAAGAAAACCTACTTAAGATAGAACATGGTTTGGGCTGTGGCTTGACTTACGGGCTTTCCATGCTGTTTTCCTTCTGTTGAAAATAACATTTTCTCTCTCTCTTTTTAAAAGAAAAACCATTGTATGTTTAATTTACCTTTTTGTCTGTTGGTCTTCTCTTTGCCACCACCTTCTCTTTTCCCTCTTTTCCAATGAAAGCCATGTCAAATTAATCACTGGATTGAGCCCTTCATCTTTTTATTTATTTTAAAAGATTTATTTTTATTGATTTTTGACAGAGAGAAACAGAGACAGAGAGAAGGGGGAGGGCCCAGAGCAGTCTCCATAGTTGACATTAGTTTTTCCATATAGTTTCACTCCACAGGTGGGCACAGGGCTGCGCAGGGCAAGAACTGGGCTGGGAGCCTCCCACATAGGTCCCGGCAAGAACTGAACTGGGGTCACATCCCAGTTCGGCATGTGGGACCGCATGGGCCAGGGCCGGGATTCGATCCTCAGTCCCCGGGGCTTCAAAGCGAGCGCTTAACTAGCTGAGCCATCCCAGCTTTCCCTTTCTTTATACTTTTAATGGAAGGTATTCACAGTTGTAAAGCAGTAAGATTTGAGATGAACACTATGGAAATTTTCTTTTTTGCTGAACAGTAGCAAGTTGAGCAGTATTCAAAAAATGTAGAAGGGTTTTAGATAAAAATGATTGCTTTTTTACATGGACTTTTGAAAACGTCAAGAGTCATCTAATATACATTTATATATCTTAAATGCAAAGATAGATGTCTGAAAAAAATGACTTTAAACGTCCACTGATGGGGCAGGTAGGAGAAAATGATGACTTCTAAATTGTTACTAAAAGTTTTCATATTTTTTCTCTTGGGGGCAGGGCAGAGAACGGGGCTACCTCACTTTATTTTGTTTTATTGAGGGAGTTATTTTGTTTTAAGTATCATCACATTTTATCTCAGAGACTCGGTGATCCTTTTATCCTGCTACATACAATCTTTAGGAAACTTAAAAGAGCAAAAGGGGGCACTGCTAAACTTTAAATCACTTGATTTCCTATTTTATTTTCTGATATCATGTTTTAAAAAATGTGTGAATCTTTTCAGTTCCTTGGATAAAATTTTACCAATGATCAAAAAAAAAAGAAAACCCAAGAATTTAAATGGCAAGATCTATACGTCACAGTGGATTTCTTCTCAAACTGACCCCATGCTTACATTTTAAGCAAATAAATTACCAGTTAGTGTGAAACTCATTCACAACCCTTCCCTCTCCCCCAAAAAAAACACAATAGTCTTTCACACACACATCCACAGCATGCTTTCTCCTTCCTCCTTCATTTTACTTCAGAACATATCCCTATCTGACATACTACATCTTTTATTTGTTGTTCTCCCCCTGTTAGTATGTAAGCTCAGTGAGGAAATTCTATTGGATGCCAAGAATGCAACTGGTATAAAGAGGCCAATAAATATGTGTTTGAATGTATTTGTTTCTATCAAAATTCAATTAAATCGAACTAATTTAAGGCAAGAGAGAGAGAGGGAGAGAAAATGAGAGAGAGAGAGAACTATCACCATATAGCAATGTCTTCCAACCTACTTCTTGACTTGCTTGAACATGGCAGAAGTCATATTTCTTCGCTTTACACAGGGTAGCATTCCAGCAGCTCCTCCAAACCAGATCCAAGAAAACAAGATTCTCATTGTCAAAGGGGTTAGCCACCACTCAACACCTGCAACAAAAGCAAAGTACTGAATGCTTTGTTTACTTAGTCAAGGAGAGCTATTCTTCTCAAGCATAGTCTTCTTGAATAATGCAAACTGTTGATCTCCTGTAGAATTTTTGGGAAGACATTGTTTTTGGTATATTGGTTATGAGGCATGGGTGGATTGATGTCAGCGATAAAGCATGTTTTATGGTCGGTTACAGAAGGGAGAGCAGGTTATCTCGGCCTTAGGAACAAGTGATTCTGTTGTTGAGTGGCTGACTTAATGCCTGAGGCTGTCATTGGTTGGTTGGCTCCATAGGCATGTCCACTAAATTGAGTTGTCACTGATCTATTAGACAATATTTACTTGTTGCCATGGCTACAGAACTATCCTTTGGTTATACAAGTTTAAAGCTAGCTGTGGTGGTGGTTTTTATAGCTATAGAATGGTTTTTCCTAAGAATATGGGGATAACTATCACATCTCTTTGCCTGAGAATGTTCTTTTTCCTCAAAACCTAATGCTTCAGAAATACTAATATAACCCCATCAATACATAGAGCATCCTGTCTTTTACCCATAAGGGTGTGACCTTTTTGTATATCCATAGAGGGCAACTATGTAAAGTGAACATGCATATGGAGGTAGCCTGATAGTTATACCACTATAAAATCTAAGGACTGGCATAAGTGAATAATTTAGAGACAAAACTCAGAAATGTTTACGTAGTGACAGATACAGGGAAGAAAGGAAACCTCTTATGATATCTCTGTGAGTGGGGAGGTGGCTGCTAAGAATCCTGAGCTTACTCAGTTTTTTCTCTGTCTGTACTACTCACAAGGCATTTACTTTTTCCTATCTTTAATTTAAAGTGAAAGGGATTCATGTCAAATCTCCCTCAGTTAACTAGTAAGCACTTTGAAGACAGAAGCTATAATTTACACATTTTTAAGGCCCCCAGAGAGCCTAGCACAATGCTTTGCACATAAAAGTTATTTAAGAAATATTTGCTAATTTAAGTGGAATTTTCTTATGTCATTTTTGCCAAAAATATTTTGTTATAAAAAGCCACGGAGACTGAGTAGGAATTTGGCATTCCTCGTTATTAAAGTGCTTTCTTAATCATTGTCTTTTATGTTTTTGTTTTTGTTGTTTTTGTTTTAGATCCTGGGATCACATCAAACTTGGTATTTTTGAAACAACCTTCTTTCTTAGTGAGGGTTATTGGTCAGAGTGCAGTATTGCCATGTGTTGCTTCGGGACTTCCTATTCCAACCATTAGATGGATGAAAAATGAGGAGGCACTTGACACAGAAAGGTAATGTTGTCTGCCTAAAAGCCTTTTTCAGCCTTAGCTTGAGGTTTGATCTAATCTTATTTGGGACTATTGATTAATAAAAAAACATGGTTATCTATTTTTATTTAAGCACATCATATTGCTCATTTATCATCCTTAAAAATATGTTTATATGCTGTACATGGTTAGGACATTTAAAGAAAAAATGCTCTCAAATGATTAAGGGATAATTATTCCATTTGTTCTTTTTGAGCTGTAATGTATGAAAAACTCAGGTCCCCCTTCCCTAAATTATTGCAAGAGTTTCCTGTCTTGATTAGCCTAAGACTTCCTATTCATTCTTACATGTATTTTGTTAATAGTTTCTTCCTTTACTCAAACACTAAGAGAAACACTTAAGTATTTGTTTTTGCCTTTTAAAGACAATACCAACCTTCTTTTATTATTACAAATTCTTCATCTTCCACAAAAGCCTTTTCTGTTAATATCAACCACTGTGCTATCCATCTCCTCCCCCTCATTACTTACTTATTGTCTGGAGACTTTTCTCAGTTGTAATTTGATAGAGAACTGAGGTGGCGGTGGTGGTGGTTAGGCATGTTTTGTTTCCAAAACAAGTCATCTTGTGCATTGTAGGGTGTTTAGTAACATCCCTGGCCTCTACCCACTTGATGCCAATAGCACTCCTGAGTTGTGACAACCAGAATGTTTCTAGACATTGCCAGATGTCCTTTAGGGGATAAAATTGTCCCTGATTGAGGACCACTGTTCTGGAGCCGTGCTGGCCAATAGAAATATGATGTAAGCATGTATATAAAATTTTAAATTTTCTGGTAGCTGCATTAAAAAAGTAGAAAGTACACATGCACTACTAAATACAGTAATAATAATTTATGCAATGTACCAGTTAAAATGAAATGTTGTTCTACCAGAGCATTAAAGTTTGTATTTATTGCTGCTTCAGCTTTTACATTTAAATAAAGATTAAATTAAATAAAAAATTTGGTTTCTCAGTCATTCTAGCTATGTTTCAGGTGTCAGTAGTCACTTGTGACTAGTGGCTATCCATTTGGACAGAGCATGTCTAGAGTTTCTCAATGGAGTAATCAGAATAAGTAGGCAATATTAATTTGTGCAGTTCAGTAACCAAGACATGGAAAGGAATATCTATCTAGTCAGCTTGGTGATCAACCCTCAGTGATCAGTGGGTATAATAGAATACAGTCAGTTGTTTCTCATTATGTTTCATTAGCAAAACTGAGGTGACATCTCCAATATCACCTCAGTATCAACATTCAGATAAGTACACCTCTGCCTATATTTTAATGCCTTTCTTTTCAGTCCTTTCTCAGCTAAATATTATGCAAAGAATTTATACAACTTCAGGGGAACTTTTTAAACTTATGTTAACAAACATAGGAACATTAAAATAGGCGATAGAAATTTTAAGCTCTTAGAGAAGAAATTTTTATTGGCTACATGTTAGAACAAAATCTTTATCAGGTATAAGAAAGCTGAAATAGGTTTTTTAAGAACTTTAATATTTTATCATCATAGGAGGAAATTCTGAAGATGTATAAAACATAGAAATTTGCTTTCTTAAATAATAAATAAAAGTGAGTATTTCTGTGCTTCTCATTTGTTTATTCAATAATCATTCAACAAATATTTATTGAATATTGATTATGTTAGACACTGTTTTAGGTATTGGGAACAGAGTAGTGAACCAATTAAGAGTTTTTGCTCTTAAGGACCTCATTCTAGTGGGGAAGAGTCAGATAACAATTATATAAATTACAAATTTTCAGTTTATGATAAGTGCGGTGAAGAAAATTAAGACAAAGTATGTCATGGATGCCAAGAGAGGTACCAGTGGAATTGCTGTTTCATACAGTGTGTTAGATAATTGTTCTCTTAGTAACATGATTCTCAGACTGGGGTCTAGGTGGGTTAGGGGTGTAAAAATCATGGTAGGAATGTTACATATCTTCCTTTTGTGTTACATCAAATTGTTAGATTTTATTTTATTCAAAGATATTTCTGAGGGAAAGTGTTTTTAATTAAATCAGATGTGGTTATATCATAGCTAGTAATATCCCTCTGAATTTTAAGGATAAATCGGGAGACTTTTAAGATTGAGTAGCCTGTTTCCTACCTTTATTTCTCTAGGCTTCTTCATACTTGGGTTATGTGGTAGAAAAGTCTGAGAAGCATTGCTTGATATATCACTGTCTTAAGAAGTTTCAGATGGTGTTGGTGGTGTTCACAATGGTTTTTCCAGACCCTAGCACAATGCTTGGCATATAACTGGGTAAGGAGCACGGTAGCCAATGTATTTTGTTCAAATGTTTGAAAGTAGTATAGGAAAATATAAGTAGGTGAATGGAGCACAAAAGTGCTTCAAGTAGACATAGGTAATTATTCAAAATATCTTTGTTTCAGCCAGAGCCTTATGAACTATGTACATAGACCTTATCTAATTATTTAGACTCAAAATTGGAAAGGAATTTAGAATTTGAAAGAAAAAAGTGGCTAAAAATTCAGATAGTACTAGGCTGGCTCTTGTAAAAATTCTTAAATTATTAGACATCTTTCTCTATTACTAACCTTAAGATAGCTCTGAAAATGAATAGTTTAGAACATTATCACAGCTTTTATAAATGTCTTAGGCATTGATATATTTACTTAATCTTTTGATCAAATTAGTTCAGATTCATACCAAACACAGCTGTTGAAGGGGTGGTGAAGGTGGAAACGTATCCCATTCATTGTGTAGTTTTATTTTAAAGGGGAAAAATCCAAAAAATACAAATGCTAAAGTGCAAAGTGATTGACAGAAAAATGTAATTTAGTAATCAAATGTTATGTTTGAGTGGAATGATAGATCAGAACCCAGCTGCAAAGGAACAGTTTATACTTATAAAAATGCTTAATGTTATTAAAATTGGCAGTAGTAGAAAAATTAGATTATTTAAAAAACAAGCAGAGGACTTCCTTTTCTAGGAAGATGGAGTAGATGTATTTTTTCCAATTCTTCCCACTGAGTACAACTAAAAACCATGGATATTATATATAAAACAAGCATAAAAGGATTCTGAAAGGTGGAGAGAGGAAGATTGATTGGCTAGGGAAATTGGCACCCAAGCAACAACATGATGGTGAGTTCCCTGAGTTTTGTTTTTTCTTCATATATGCCAACTTAACCTGAAGAAACTGGCGATCTGGAAACACCAGTAGACACATTCAGAAAAGCTCTAGCAAACGTGTGTTCTCTCATGCCAAAGGACAGGAAAGGGGGCAGCCTAGCAAGGCAAAACTGTCAGACTATAATCATTCCTATTCCAGCTAGATACCACAGAGAAAACTGGCTCCACCTCCCCGATGCCAGAAAAGACCAAGCAGGAAGCCCAGACTTCCACCCTTGCCAGGTTGTAATGCAGTCCCTCAACCTCCCTGCTGGATGGTTTCAGAAGCTAAGTAGGGGGCCAATACTTGGATCCCAACCAGGCAATATCAGTGGACATCACATGAGGGCGACTGAACTTTTATCCTACCCCACAGTAAGAGACACTTTCCCTTTCCTACTAGGATGGTATCAAAGGAGGTCTAGTGGAGAGTCAGAACTTTTACCACCATGTAGTATTGAGCAGCCTCACCCCCACCCCAAAGGTGTCAGTGAGAATGCTGGGTAGGGAACAGTAAGGAGGCACTTTTGCTGCACCCAGCCAGGAGGCAGTATCATTGGAGGCCAAATGGGGAGCCAGAACTCCCAGCCCTGCTAAGGAGTGGTAAGGAGACCTTCTCCCCACTTCTCTTTAGGGATTAATGTAGTGGGGAACCTGGACTCCACCTGACAGTGATGAGGTTGCACCTCTTCATTCCTCTGCTAGAGCAATGCCAGAAGAAGACAGGTAAAACAAAAGACTTAGTGAGATCCAGAGTCTCATAACGTAATACCCCAAACATCCAGATTTCACTCATTACACCAAGAACCGGGAAAATCTCAAATGAAAAAGGACAACTGATAGATGTCAGCATTGAGATGACAGGTTTTAGAATTGACAGATTTTAAACCAATTGTCATAAAAACGCTTCGTTTGGCAACTCCAAATGCACTTTAAACGAATGAAAACTAGAATATCTCAGCAAAGAAATGGTCTCATAGAAACAAGATTTTTTAAAGAAAAACCAAATGGAAAATTTTTGAAGCTAGACAATAAGCAAAATAAACTCAATGGATGGGTTCAGTAGTAGGCTGGGGAAGAGAATCAGTGAACTGAAAAAAGAGAGATGATCAATCTTAGGACTAAATGATCAATATTAGGACTAAAACAGAGGGTGCAACTTTAGACCCTGTAGGTATCAAAGAATAATAAGCGAATACTGTAAACAACTATATACATGTAAATCTGACAGCTTAGATAAAATGAGCCACTTCCTACAAAATAAAAACTACCCTATCTAACCCAATATGAAATAATTTGAATAGTTCTCTTAACTGTTAAGGAAATTGAATTTGTAATTTTAAAACTCTCAATAAAGTAGTCTTGAGGCCCAGCTAGTTTCACTGCAGAATTCTATCAATGTTTAAAGAAGATTTAACACCAATTTTATACATTATCTTTAGAAAGTAAAAGGAATTAAAACTAGTATTATCCCAATACAAAAACTAGGCAAAGATAGTACCAAAAAAAAGGAAAACTACACATCAAAATACTCTAAGAATATAAACAAAATTCTTCAAATATTAGCAAATAGAATTTAGCAATATATAAAAAGTTATATATACCATGACCAAGTGGGGTTTATTCCAAGGATGCAGGCTGGCTTATTGTTCCAAAATTAATGTAATCCACCATATAAACAAACTAAAGACAAAATCTACATGATCAAATTAATCAGTGGAGAAAAAGCATATGACAAAATTCATCACTTAGTCATTATTTTTAAAAATCCACAGAGAAATAAGAACCAAATAAAACCAAAACAACTTACAGCTAATATTATGCTTAATGCTGAAAGATAATACTTTTCTCTTAAAAGCAGGAACCAGTTAAGGAAGTTCACTGTCATAGTGCTGGAAGTTCTACCCAGGTCAATAAGGCAAGAAAAAGAAAAGGCACATGGATTAGAAAGGAAGAAATAAACAGTTCCTAATTATAGATGATTTGTTTGTCTACATAGAAAATCCCAAGGAATTCACAGAAAACTCTTAGAGCCAAGACATGAGTTTAGCAAGGTTGCAAGATACAAAATAAACATAAAAATCAGTTGTATTTCTATATATTAGCAGTGAACATGTGAACACTGAAATTACAAATACAGTGGCATTTACATTCACTTCCCCAAAACTGAAATACTTAAGTGTAAATCTAACATAGCATGTTAGAATTATATGCTATTAACAAAAACTATAAAATACTAATGAAATCAAAGAAGTTCTAAATAAATGGAAAGATATACTGTGTTCATGGATTGGAAAATTCAACATAGTCAAGATGCCAATTCTCTTCAAATTGATATACAGATTAATTCAATTCCTGTCACAATCCCAGCAAGATTTTTTTTTTTAATTAAAAAAAATTTTTTTTAATTGTTTTTTGACAGAAAGAGAGAGAGAGAGGGAGAGAGAGAGAGAGAGATACAGAGACAGAGAGAACTGAACTGGGGGAACTCCCAGTTTAGCACATGGGTCCACAAGGGCCGGGGCCAGGATTCGATCCTCGGTCCCCGGCGCTGCAAATTGAGCGTTTAACCCACTGAGCCATCCCGGCTTCCCCAAGATTTTTTTATATAAACAAGATTATTCTAAAATTTATATGGAGAAGTAAATAAACTGGAATAGTTAAATATTTTTTAAAAGGTCACATGAGCAATTTTTTTTTAGGATTTAGTTCATTGTTTGAGAGAAGATGAGAGAGAGGAGGTAGGGCCCACAGCAGTCACTGTAGTTGTGACATAGTTTTATTCCCAACAGGTGGATATGAGGCCATGGGGGCAGGGACTGAACTTGGGGCCTCCTGCATGGGAGGCAAGAGCCTTCATCACCATCTCCATGGTTAACCAATTGCACTGCAGTTCAACATATGGGTTTGCACGGACTGGGGTCAGGATTTGATTCTTGGACCTTGCAGTTGCAAAGCAAGCACTCAACCTGCTGAGCTATCCCAGCATCCCCTAAAACAAAGTTTTTAATTGAGGAGAATCAGTCTACCTGATTTCAAGACTTACTGTATAGCTACAGTAATCAAGATTGTATGGTGTTGGGGAAGCTGGGATGGTTCAGTGGGTTAAGCGCTCACTTTGCATCACCGGGGACCGAGGATTGAATCCTGGCCCCAGCCCCGGCCCGTGCAGACCCATATGCTGAACTGGGGAGTTTCCCCAGTTCAGTTCTCTCTCTGTCTCTGTATCTATCTCTTTCTCTCTCTGTGTCAAAAACAATAAAAATAAATACATACATACATAAAAGATTGTATGGTGTTGATGGAGAGATAGACACATATATCAGTAATAGAATAGATAATCCAGATTTAGATCCACACAAAATGCCCAACTAAATTTTGACAAAGGTGCAAAAGCTATTCAGTGGAGGAAAGATAACCTTTTCAACAAATGCTACTAGAGCAATTGGACACCCATCCACAGACAAAAAACAAACAAGCAAGAAACATAAACCTCAACCTAAGTCTCATATCTCATATAAATAATCAACTCAAAATGAATCATGAACCTAAATGTAAAATGCAAAATGAAATTTTAGAAAGAAACAGAAAATCAGGATCTAGGGCTAGGGGAGAGGGTTCTTAGATTTGATATCAAGGCACAACCTATAAGAAGAAAAATTGAAAATTGGATTTCATCAAAATTTAAAAACTTGCTTTATGTAAGCTACATAGTGAGAGACTATATTTATAAACCTTGTCTCCAACAAAGGACTAGTATCTAAAATGTATAAAAATCTCTCAAAACTCAACAGTAAAAAAACAACAACATATAGTCCAATTAGACTATGGGCCAAAGGCATGAATAGATGTTTCACTGAAAAGGATATACAGATGGTAAATAAGCACAAGAAATGTTGTTGAACATCATTAAGCATGAGGGAAATGCAAATGAAAACGGCAGTGAGATGTCACTACATACCTATCAGAATAGCTAAAAATTTCAATATAGTGAAAACCAAATGCTATCAAGGCTGTGGAGAAATGGGATCACTCTGACATGGCTGGCACAGCCACTTTGAAAAAATATTCGGTTTTAAGTGTTTGAGTGTTCACAGTTTAAGTGTTCTTAAAACACTTGAACTGTGCAACTGCCATATAATCTAACATTTACATTCTTGGGCATTTATCCCATAGGAATGAACTTAAGTTTACACAAGAACCTGTCCGTGCATATTTAAAGTAACTTTATTTATAATAGCACCAAACTAGAAACAACCTAGATGTTTAAACTATGGTATATCCATACTGTGGAATTACTGCTAAGCAAGAAAAGGAATGAACTATTGATACATGGCAATAACCTAGATGAACCTAGAGAAATATGCTGAGTGAAAAAGCCCAGTCCCCAAAAGGTTCCATACTGTATATTCTATTTATATAACATTATTCTAAAAATGACAAAATTACTGAAATGGAGAACAGATTAGTGATTGCCAGGTATTAGTGAGGAGGGGGCAGTAGAAGAAAAATGGGTGCGGCTTTAACACGGCAGTATGAGGTAGTGGTGATGGACGTGTCAGTATCCTGGTTGTGATATTTTATTGTCATTTTACAAGATGTTACCACTGGGGGAAACTGGGTCAAAGGCACTTGAGATCGCTCCATACTATTTCTTAGAATTGCATATGAATCTAGTTATCTCAAAATGAAAAATTGAAAGAAAAAAATGAGAGAATGAATTTTGTACCAGGGAGTGTGTCTAAGACTTAGCTTTCACTGACCCTTCTTGTCCTACTGGTTTAGTGTCTAAGAAATTCTTTCGTGCTCTAGATCTAGATCTAATTAGTGTCCATCCTCTCCAGCACTTTTATGTATCATCTTTTCAGATTTCCCCTCTACATTGGCTTCTTCTCTTTTGCCTCTAAAAAGACTACCTCTCTCCCACTTAAATAAGAACTTTAAAGAAGTTAAGCAATTTTCCTTTTCCTTTCCCTTTCACACTTAAACTGCCCCAGGCTTAAGAGTCTTCTTTGACACATTTCTTACTCAGCTTCTCTGTCCAGTTCATGTACCTACAAGAGCTGTCATTTAACCTCCTAAATATCTCTGAAATCCATTTATATTGCTACCACCTTGTTCTCAGCTACAGTCAACTGTCTCCTTAATTATTGCAATAGCCTCTTAATTGTTCTTACCACATATATTGTGGCCTCATTCCAAATGCATCTTTATGCTCCTGCCAGACCAGTCTTCTCAAATCTCATCACATCACTGCCAACCCCCTTCTCACTTTCAAAAATGTTTAATGAATTTTCAATGTTTTTAGGTTAAGGACTCTATTATTAAAATGACTTTAAAAGCCTTTGTGGTCTGACTCCATCCTCATCTTTCTCTCTTGTCCTTTTTTTTTTTTTTTTTTCCCCTTCCACCTGTTCCACTGGTTATTTTCAGATCCCCAAATACAATGTGATCCTTTCTGCCACAGTTCTTTACATGGGCTAGGTAGTTTTTCTGAAATCTTTTTCTTTCCTTCATTATGTTAGGTCCTACTTGTTCTTCAACTCTCAGCTCAATGATTACTTTGAAATGTTTTTTTTATTTTTTTATTTTATTATTATTATTATTTTTTGACAGAGAGAGAGAGAGAAAGAGAGAGAGAGAGAGATACAGAGACAGAGAGAGAACTGAACTGGGGGAACTCCACAGTTCAGCATATGGGTCCACACGGGCCAGGGCCAGGATTCAATCCTCGGTCCCCAGCGCTGCGAAGTGAGCGCTTAACCCACTGAGCCATCCCGGCTTCTCCTCACTGATTACTTTGGTCAGGAAAATCTCTCTCTTCTAACTTCCTGACAGGTTCTTTTGATATACTGTTTTGTAGAATTATCATCTTTTATGTCTCTTCCCCACTGAGTTGCATGACAGCACTGAATGTGTTTTTTCTCTCTGCTGCATCCCCAGCTGCTACCTCACACAAATAAGCACACCAGTAGATACATGTTAACTGAATGAATAAATCCCTCTCCTTACCTTCATCATTCCATGGTTATAAAGTGGTCAATATGTCTTGCCTTCTCTTTACCCGTCATTACTACCACAATTCATCTCTTTCTCTTTAATTCTGGACCATTACAATACTTTACAATGAAACTTATTATTTCTAGTCTTTTCTCCATGCCTCTTGCTTCTTCACTAAATCTGATCATGTTGTTCATCTGATTAAAAGCCTTTTCTCTTTAGCCAAAAGAAAAAAAACAACAATAGGTCTTAGCACACCAAGCTCTCCTAGATTGACCCCAGCTAATCAGGGATGGACGAACAGACACAGTTCTCTCCCCATCCCCTTCCCGATGTTCAACCACACTCACTTTGGTTGGATCTATTGACCATGCATATACTTTTTCACATACTGTTTAATTTGCTTGCATTTTTGAAAATTGGAGTTCTCAAGGCTTGTTTCCCATTTTACTATTAATATAAGCTATCTCATAATTATGTGAACAAATTAAATGAATTCTGACAAGCTAATGGGCATTCCTCCTCCCAGGCTTCTTTTAAAGGGATAAAATCAACTTCATTAAGAGTGACTTCTACACTGGCACTCAGTTACGGCAAATATGAGGCATAGCAAGTATTAGGTATATTTTTACAATGTTATTGGATATAATTTACTGTATCTCCATTTCAAAAGTACAATACCAACAAGTGTTTCAGAATGTGTTGCTCTTAGCTGGATGTCATATATATAGCTGATTTCCCATTTATAAACATTATTTTCCATTTCTGAAGCTTAGTAATGATTTTTGTCAGCGGTAAAATACGGGACTTTAATGTTTATAACATTTTCTTATTTTGTCTTATCTGTTTATTTTGCCCCAGTCATTCTTGCTCTCATCCATCCATTTATATGTTGTCTTGCTTCTCTTTTCCATCACATGAAGTTGGGATTTGATGGCATAATTGAGATATTTTAAATAGAAAGGCCACTTAGTAATTAAGTTTAGTAATGACCTTGAAGGATATTTCTTGGAGAAATTATCAGACCTTATTCTAGTTTTCCTCTTTGCCCAGGAAACATAATTATATTTATCAGGTTTTGGAAGTCTAATTACCCAAACTCACAATGTACTGAAATTGAACATATTAGCACTTCACTTTGGCTGAGAATCATAAATGTGGCCCAGACTGAATAGTCATTTCCTCTGATTTCCTCCCCCATCAGGAATTTTATATGAAAAATCAAATTTTGATCAACAATTTTTGTTGAACATAGATACAGATAGGAAATGTAACAATATTAAGATTTGAGAGAAAAATCTGCCTATGAAAACCAGTTTAAACATAGGACCTCAAAATAAATACAAAGTTGTATAACTCTACCAATTAACTAAACTTGTTTATAACAATTTGATCAGAATATTAATCTGTAATTTCTTCCTCCATGTTATAGGATCGCTTTACTTTCTCTTTAAATATTCTCTTTAAATAGACTTAAATCACTCTGTGGAGTTGGGTTAGTACCAACCAGCCTCCTTGTTGACAATGGCATGATGGTAGCTGATTCATGCCCAGTCACCACACCCAGGGAGCTGCTCTCTGGCAACTGTCCTCTCTCCCTTCCCTTCTGCTTTTCCTCCCTTTCCTAGCCAAGCTAGCGTAGGAAATTTTCAGTAGGCACTGTAACCCTCCTCCCCCAAATTGCTGTTTCTGATCTGACATTTTGTCCTCTCTATTAGTCATCGCAGTGTGACATAGCTCTGGTTGGGTGACTCTCATATTGATTACAGACTTCATAATTGGCACACGTGCGTGCATACACACACACACACACACACAACTGGTTAGAGTAGCAAGGCAGAGATGGATTGTGGGAGTAGAATTGGGCTCAAAAATGGTATGTATCCATTTGGGAAGAATTAGAAATGTCAGAGATAATTCATTATAACATTTTGATTTGTATTTGTGGTATTTACACATGACAAATATGAGCAAAGCAAATTTGACTATGCAATTCTTACAATTTTATATAGTCTCTGTCCATTTCTAGTCATTTTATAAATAATAATACTGCTGACATGTTTTCTCACTTTTATGTGGAGAATTTCTCAGCTTTTATTTTCCTAGTTCTGAAATGTGTCCATTTTTTTTTTATGCAGCTCTGAAAGATTGGTATTGCTGGCAGGTGGTAGTCTGGTGATCAGTGAAGTCACTGAGTCTGATGCTGGGACTTACTTTTGTGTAGCTGATAATGGAAATGAGACAATTGAAGCTCAAGCAGAGCTTACAGTACAAGGTATGTAAGTATTTCCTGTATAAATAATAAAGTTTAGGTACTTTATGGGTTTGACAGTTGTTTAACATTAATGTGGGAGAGGCAATACAGCGTAATAGTTAAAAGCCTGAGTTATAAACCAGACTGCTTGGGTTCAAATTCTGGGTCTTGTATTTCCTAGTTTTATCACTACTAAAAATTTGTTTAACTTCTCTGAGCCTCATTTTCCTCATCTGTAAGTGGAAATAAGAGTATGTACCTCAGAACTCCCAGACTAGTAACTAGAATATGGTAAGACCTCTAAGTTACTTGTAGCTGTTGTTGGTATTATCTGTAGTAGTAGTGTGGGGAAGGGTGTGATCTGGGTCATCTGGACAGTTCCATTTTCACTTTTCTTATCTCAGAATGCCCTCACAAGACTACATTGTTTTCTAAGTCGGAACCATGGCTCTCCTAAGCATTGGTGTTCCCTCCTTTCAAGTGAATGGATCACCCAGGAAGGGGCATGCATTGTACTTCTCAGTGTAAGATGGTCATCTGAGGATTTATTTCTGTTCAACTAATGCTGAGTATCACAGTATCTCTCCTTATAAGGTCTCTGATTTAGAAGTCAGAGAAAATGAACATGGCGTGTACACTTAGTCTCTTCTTCAACCTATCTCCCTTGCCCTTCCTCCTTATGGAAATGTTTCCACAGAAGAATATTTGCTCTCCTATGACTTGTGTGCACCCTCATTTACCTTTATTTCAAATAAAAGTCTTTAAGACATTCTTTGTTACTTTCACGGGAATTCAACACTGTTTGTATATGTAGAGGTATATATATATATTAGCTTTTAATATTCATTATCAACTAGTCCCAAATTGTGTTGTCTTTGATACAGTATTTCCTGATCTGTGGTTTGGAGTTGTTTCATATTTCATGTGTTTCTCTTAGTACAATTTGTGGTTTTCAGAGTGGGAATGAGAGTAGCAACATTTCTACTCTAATAGTCACCAAAGGACTCAGATACGTTTTTTGAAAAGAATTGGGGAGCAGACTGTTTGGGGTTCTATGCTGATGAAAGCATGGAATGTTTATATTGCCTATTGCTATTTGTGGGTGAATTCATAGTCTCTGAGAATCAAAAGAGCAGGTCTTAGAGTTCACATAACTTAATATTAGGTTGGTGCAAACATAATTGTGGTCTTTGCACTGTTAAAATTTGCCTTTGATATTGGAATGCATTATTAAATAGATGTGGTTATGTTCTACAACATTTTAATGTGCATTTCTCACTTTGTTTTTTTGTTAATGACAATACTTGCTGTTTATTTTACATTAATTTTAGACTATGAAAATGATGTTAGACAAAAAGCAAATTTGAGCGATTTTCTCATTCAAGTTTAAAATGGGTTGTAATGCAGTAGAGACAACTCACAACATCAACAACACATGGGGCCCAGGAACTGCTAATGAATGTACAGTGCAGTGGTGGTTCAAGAAATAAGTTTTGCAAAATTGGCAAGAGTCTTGAAGATGAGAAATGCAGTGGCTGGCCATTGGAAGTTGTCAATGACCAATTAGAGCAATCATTGAAACTGATCCTCTTACAACTGTACAAGAAGTTGCCTAAGCACTCTGTGTCAACCATTCTATAGTCATTGGGCATTTGAAGCAAATTGGAAAGGTGAAAAAGCTCAATAAGTGGGTGCCTTCTGAGCTGACCAAAAATTTTTTAAATTATAATTTTGAATTATCGTCTTCTACACAATAGCAATGAACTGTTTCTGGATTGGATTGTGACATGTGACAAAATGTGGAATTTATATGACAACTGGCAATGGCCAGCTCAACGGTTCAACTGAGGAAGCTCCAAAGCATTTCCCAAAGCCAAACTTGCACCAAAAAAAGGTCTTTGTCCCTAGTGGTCTGCTGCTGGTTTGATCCACTACAGCTTTCTGAATCCCGGTGAAACCATTCCACCTGAGAAGTATGATCAGAACATCAGTGAGATGCACTGAAAACTGCAATACCTGCAGCCAGCATTGGTCAACAGAAAGGGCCCAATTCTTCTCCACAACAACGCCCGACTGCACATTACACAACCAACTCTTCAAAAGCTGAACGAATTGGGCTATGAAATTTTGCCTCATCGCCATATTAACCTGACCTCTCACCAACTGACTACCACTTCTTCAAGCATCTCGACAAGTTCTTGCAGAGAAAACACTTCCACAACCAGCAGGATGCAGAAAATGCTTTCCAAGAGTTCATCAATTCTGAAGCTCAGATTTTTATGCTGCAGGAATACACAAAGTTATTTCTCATTGGTAATAATGTGTTGATTGTAGTGGTTCTTATTTTGATTAATAAAGATGTGTTTGAGCCTAGTTATAATGATTTAAAATTCATGTTCTAAAAACCACAATTACTTTTGCACTGACCAGTGAGCTCAAGCATTGTTCTTGGCTATGTGGAAGGTTGGCTGTGACCAGCTATAAAACGGCCAGTTTATTTCTTTACCTCTATATGGATGAGATTGAACAAATAAAATGTGAACTCCATCTTAT
The DNA here is from genome assembly GCA_004027555.1 of Craseonycteris thonglongyai. NCBI lineage: Eukaryota > Metazoa > Chordata > Mammalia > Chiroptera > Craseonycteridae > Craseonycteris > Craseonycteris thonglongyai. Next base: position 32,166 of record PVKE010014812.1, read on the forward strand.
TTGGTATCTGTGCCTCCTTTAGTGGATGTTTTTTCCATTAATCAGATTCTTGGCCTAACACTTTTCCATTTCCTGCCTGTGCCTCAGTTTCCTTCACTGTAAAGCATATTGTTATTCGCCTCAGTGAGAGTCATAGCATCTGCCGTATGTGTCAGTTGCATTTGTCCGTGTGATTACTCACTACTATTTTGTGTTCATGCATTGTGTGGAATCAAATTGAGATTCTGCCTATTAACTGAATTAACTGCATTTTTCAGGTATGATACTACATACATCTTACAATTTGTACCCAGTTCCATCTTATTATTTGTGTTAGAGAAAGTGCTCTTAAATGAATACATTCTAGAAACTGAGAAAAGAATAAGAAAACCAAGGTATTAAAAATTACAACAGACCTTCTCTAATCAAAATAGCCTGATCAAATGATAGATCAGGAGAAAATGTTTGTAACATGTAACTGAGAAACGGTCAGAATCTTTCAAATACAGAGAGCTTTCAGAAACATTAAAAAAAAACAAGAAAAATTGATAAAGAATATAAACATGCATTTCATAGGAGTTTATTAGCTATTTGTATTTATCAGCAGATAATCAACCTTACGAGTAGTCAAAAAAATACAAATTTAAAAGATACCCTTTTTCCCACTCATCATAATGGCAAAAATTAAAAAGCTTTTGACTTCTATAGCATGTGGTATGGTACTCAGAACTAAAAATAATTATTGATATCATCTCACCAATACAGAATAGAGCAAAAAATCATTGTTACCTCCTTAGTATTAGATATTGTATTCCTCAATGAAATTTAAGTTTGAATTAACTTTTTGGACATCCTTATTATATGGAGCAACCAAATTAATTTACTAACCAAGTCTTATAAACTACCAACTCTCTCTTCCTCCCAACCTTACTTGGGGAGGATGTCTAAGGTTCTAGGTTAGGGTCTTTCATTTTTTGTCTACTATGGAAATAACACTATATTTGCTAACTTCTCTGTTTCTAACTTGTACGTGTGTGTTTGAGAGTATCTGCCATGGTCTTTGATCGTTAGTAGAGGAACAGGGAATTGTGTTGCTTAAAGACAGAGGTCAAAATCTTGATGAGCATAAGAACTAGAGCTTTATTTTTAATTTCACCCAAAACTTTACACAGAGCGTTTTATAAATCCATGGTTGATGAAAAATTAGAAAAAAATAAATAAAATGTGTTTTCAAAGGTATGAAACTAGAGACCTTATAAGTAGCCAGTGTGAGAACTAGAAAGTGCTTATCATTCTCTAAACTGTTTGCCCTAGGATAACTTTTTTTGTTGGGAAGATATTCTTTTAAATACTAACTTTTAATTCATCTGTTTGCCTCACATTTCTGAATTGGATTAGGAATGGTTGAAATTGAGCAAAAGTTTTACACCAAGCTTGTCCAACCTGCAGCCCATGGGCCACATGCAGCCCAGGACAGCTTTGAATACAGCCCAACACAAATTCATAAACTTTCTTAAAACATTATGAGGGGTGTGTGTGTGTGTCAGCTTATCAGCTATCATTGGTATTAGTGTATGTTATGTGTAGCCCAAGATAGTTCTCCTTCCAGTGTGGAAAGAATTGGACACACAGGGTTGGACACCTCTGTTTTATACCTTTGATGAAGAAAAATAGTTTCTAGGCTTGTTTCCACTTCCTGTCAAACTGGTCCCAGCTGTTGATTTCTTTACCCCAAATCAACTTTGAAGAAACAAAAGAAATGAGAGGAGAGCTCAGGGAGACTGTTTATGTGTTTATGGATGAATGGGATATAATGTGTGGGAGTGATAGCTGCAGCCTGGGACTATAAGGACTGCCAGAGGTATAAGTGATAAATAAATTGAAGAAAGGGAGTTAAATTTTATTGTTATTTCTCACTGATGTTGCCTTGAGACTGTCTTTGCCTGTCCCTTCACCACAGGAATGAATAGCAGTGGCTCAGGCCTTCATGTTCATGCCGAAGGTCTGTCGGGGCTCTAATGTAAACTGGTACGGCCTCAGCACCCTTAGAAGATCACTTCTACCTCTTCTTCCCACCCCTTCCAAGCTCCTGGATTGGTAGGCTTCAAACTAGGAAGACTCTGAGCCCAATACTGTTTCTCCCTAAGAATTTAAATGTGGAAACCTGACCAGAGGAGTTGCCTGTGGAATGCCCAGTAAATTGGGTAAACGGTAGTAGTCCTGAGTTCCTTG
>PVKE010014813.1:0-34374 GCA_004027555.1 Craseonycteris thonglongyai
CTCTCACCTTCTCTCAAGCAATAAAATAAAACTTAAAAAATAACAAAAAAAGAGAGAGAGAATATTCAGCAAAGCCCTTGAGAAGGTGAGGGAGACAGGGTCCAGAGCACAGGCAGTGGGGCTAGTGACAGATAGGAGCAGCAACAAACCCACCATGACAGGAGGTGTCACCTGGGTCTCTAGGTAAGTATGACGCTAGACGGGATGGTGGGAAGGTGAGGGCAGTCTTGTCTCATTGTTTCTATGTTCACTGTCTACTCCTTGAGGGACAACCATATACAAGCTCCACAGGAGGAGGCACTTCTAAGCCGCACACTCTTCTTACCCCACTTCCCCGCAGCTGGAACCTAGCACAGCCCCCGTGGTGGGCCAGCGTGGGCCTGCTCAGAGCTGAAGATGTCCTTGCAGGCCTGACACCCGCCTCATGCCTCACAACACTGGGGCTGCTCAGAGCCCTGTGTTGTCTAAGCCCCCGAACCTGTACACACGCTGTGTCCTCAGCCTCAAATGTTCTTTCTCACCCTGGAGAGACCCTTCCCTGAGCACGGCTTCCAATGGCAGAGAGGGTCTTCTAAGGCCCTAAGACCAGTGCTGGGGACTTACCTTCTGACCATGGGAGCTTCCAGAGAAGTCCCCACCACACACTTTTTTAGGACATTCGCTAGGTGATAGCATCATACAGAGGCTGTTTCCTTTGTCCTCACACAGGAGGAAGTAGCCCGAGGGGTGAGCTCTGCACACAGCTCGTTATCAAACCCGAAGGCCAAAGGCAAAGGCAGGAAGACCTGCCAGCAGGCAGCCAGCAAATGCTTCCTGAATGATGAATCAGCGAATGGATTAAGAGACAAAAAGAAAAAGAAAGACATGCAGTTAGAGACACATACACAATATAATCTTAATCAGATATACACTTGAGAAAATGGATTAAAGAGAGGACACTGAGGAATGTATCCAAGATGGGAAATTCTGGTGGGGAAAAGAAGGAAACCACAGACAATGTCTTTTTTTTCTTAAGCGTTTCCAGCACTTTCCAAGTTGTACTCAGTAAACAGGTATCACTTTTATAAATAGAACAAATAAATATAATTTAAAAAACGACATTGTCACTTGGCTCACCTCAAACACCATTTGGACTCATGCGGCCTCTCTCAGCCCCGCGTGTTCCCTTCTTTGATGCGTCACGTCCCAGTCCTAGGTGCCTTTCACCAGTGGGATCCATCCTGCAGCTTCTCAGGGCTTCATCCTGACGCTCTGGGCCTTTGGTCGGTCCTGTCCTAGCACAGTGTGCCCACAGTGTGCCCAGCTTCCGGGCACAGCCTCTCAGCAAACGTACAAGGGGGCCCTGAGCCCAGAAAGCTCTCCTCTCTCCCCAACTTCATCAACCACCATGCTCAAGAGGCTCTGGCCCGGCTTTGGCAAAGCTCTGGAGAACATATTTGTAGACACAAAGTCAGCTTTACTTTTGCACACATCTCCTAAGTATTTACCTTAAGACGAGCACCTAGGATTCTCTCTTTTCTATTATATTAAATTGCAAAATTCAATCTGGTAAACTCTTCACATGGAGCACATTCGATTAGGTTACAAAGCTGAGGTTATAACACGTAAGGAACAAACTGCACATCAGGTTCCAACTCCAGGGAAGAAGGTATGAGAGTTCATGTACATCTATCCTGTGAGACTTTCTGAGTGTAGTACCTTTGCTGCCCACAGCGGAGTAGAAAAGATCAGTTATTTAGAAAATATAAAACAAACTCGTTGCTATCTTTCCTATGCCTCCAAGGTGAGTTAAAACTGCTACTTCAAGCTAAGTAAAATTTGTTTCGATGGAGTATGTGGTTACGAGGAGGCATTTTTAGATTTTATTTTCACACATGTAGTGATGGTAGTTTTGTGTTTTATTTCTGTTTTAGAGACGTGGTCTTGCCTTTGATGAGTATAAATATTTTAAATTACAATCCAAAGACAGAAATGAAATATTGGCCATCACTGAAAGAAACTACCTTCTTGAACACAAACGGACATGTAAAGTGTCATTGGTCTCAGTGACATGAATATTTTGACAGAAAGACCCATGTCACTGAACAGCTATCTCATAGTCATTCCTGAGCTGAGAAGACGTGCACAGGAGATTTTTATTTCCCCCCCCAATCATTTCTATGGTAGAGGGCATAATGTCTGCTAGGAACATCTCCCATCTCACATAATCTTTTTGGAAGCAAAAACATTTTTAAGTTAAAAAAAAAAAAAAGCCTACAGAATTTTCCAAAGGAAAAAAAAATTGAGATAGTTATGAGAACACTTGAGTACAAAGCAATGAACGCCTATGCCAACCCCAAATCTAATGTCTTCAAAAGAGCTGCCAACAGCTGGGGCATCCTTATTTAGAATAATGTTTATAAATGATTTTATCTAATCTTTACTGTCATGCAGTCAAAGCAATCTGTTAGCTTTCTCAGGGTTAGACACCCTCATAGCTGAAGAGGACCCTCGAATCACCAGAGAACCAAACCATAGAATAAAATAAAATAAATAAAACAAAACAAAACAATAAAATAATAAATAAAATAAAATAAAATAATGAAATGAAATGAAATGAAGTAAAAAAGGAGCAAGCCAGAAAAGTCCTCGATGCCTTAATTTTCCCAGCTGCTCTCATATATTGTGATCAGAAGCGGCCGCGTGGCGCAGAGCACCTTTGGACTCCTGCCACAGTGCTCACTAGCAGGCACCCTCAGCAGCCTAGTCAAGCATCGCAAATGGAACGATTTCAACCACAGGGCTTTTTCCCCCCAGACCTGCCTTCACCAAGACTGCTCCATTCGGTCATCAATTCCTGCCCATCATTCCTGAGAGGCCCGCCTCAGTGGGAATTGTCAGTATTCAACAACGCAGTTAGAATCTGAAAACAACTCCTCCTGTAAGAGCAAAGCAACTGCAGCAGCGACAAATATTGTTTTTCCATCACCACTAACGCCTGCTGGCCTCTGCTCATTATTGTCAACAGTTCCCTGTCTTTGTAATTCTCCCTGTGCCTCAGTTCCGATTTTCTTGCCGTGTGCTCCTAACCATGCACAGCCCGATATTGTCTAGATGCACCACGAGAGTTTGCGTGTGCCTCCGTTCTCCCATCCCCACCCACAGAAACCTCTGGTGACACAGAGAAAAGGGGGCCAGTGTGGGCATGCAGCAATGCCCAAGGGAGATGCAATTGGAATATGGAAAGAGCATTTCAAAGCAATTCAAATTGAAGTCTCAAAGAGGAAAATAATAGAACAAAACATGGTTTACGTTGTCATGACAGACAGAGGCTAACTTCCTAGAGATCCTCTCTGTGCATCGATTTCCCCAAAGTCTTCCCAGAAGCTGTTCAACAATCTCTTCCCCAGACATTCATTTTGCCACACGTGGTCCGTTGCTCTTCCTAGCAAGAGGAGAGCTAGTCTTTCTCAGCCACTCCAAGAGGAGTCACGACGGGGTGTCCCAGGACTGAGCCCCAGTAGGAAGCAGAGACGGGCGGTTTGAACAGTTATGCAAAAACTGGACAGAAGTGTTGTCCCTGTCACAGGCAGGTAAGAGAGACCCGACTCATTTGTACCGGTCCTACTGTCTTTCACTATCCCTCCTACCTCCTTTTTCCCCTTCTTTCTTTCCTCCTCCCTCTCCCCTCCTCTCCCTTTCTTTCTTCCCTTCTTTGCTTCCCCCATTCATTACCCCTGGCTTTTCTCCCTCCTTCCCTTCCCCCCTTTCCCATCCCTAACTTCCCTCTCTTCTCTTCTTTTCTCCTTTCCTCCCACCTCACTTTTTCTTACCTTCCTTCCATTCCTTCCATCTTGCTCTTTTTGTCCCCACTCCTGAACTCATACATAAACAAATATGACTGCTGCAAACCTCCTTCACATCTTCTGGTGCAACTAACTCCTCCTTGTACTGAAGAGGTGACCAGCTCAGGCCAAGGGAGGTGTTTGTTCCTGGTCCCCCACCCAGTCACCTCCGGCAGAGCAGGGACTAGGGACCTGGGCCTCATCCCACGCTCTTCTCGCCAAACCCACCTCAAGGGCCCTGTGTGTCTGGGACAAACCTGAGGGTGGGATGCGTGAGTTTGTGTGGTCGGTGTCAGCTCCCAGGGCTGGCTTCAGGCCACCGAAGTTTGGACTGAATGCCATTTGAGGTTCTAAGAAATGATGGAGTGGTCTTCAAGTTTTTCCATCAAGGGAATTCACATTAGTTCCTTCTTGCAAAGAAGGATCAGTGGTTACCAGCACAACGGAGAACAGTAGCCCTATTTGGGCCAGGCCCCTTTAGAACTGAGGTGACGAGGCACAGGCATACAGTGACATACTAGAAAGCAGGGGTTTCTGAAGGCACTTGAACAAAATGAAAAGAGAGGCCCTTGGAGCTCCGGTCATCCCACTTAAAGGTCTTTGCTTAACAGGGGGCACAGGCTGGCTGAGAACATCAGGCATGTGGTCAGGCAGTCCAGGGTTTGAGTCTCTGGGATCATGATTTAGTAGCAATGTGGCCTGTGGGAAATTTATCTATTGAATTAATTATGGTTAATTATATCTAATAAAATAATAATGGTAGCTGTCTCATTAAGATTATTGAGAATGTAGAAGGAAACATTTCCATATCAAAATGCTTAGCAACATGCCTGGTCCATATTCAGTGGTCCATATTTGGTTACTGTTACTACCACTCTAAACTAGTGCTTTAATAGTATTATATTATTTTAAGGAAGGCACTGAATTACGCATCAAATGAGGCACTGTAGAGAATATATAAAAAGGGATGAGATAGTTTCAACCTAAAAGGTATCATAATCCAGCTAGATAACAACTTCTCTCCTCTTCTTTTTCTCTCTCCTTCTGTGTCCCTGCCTCTCTTTCTTTATATATTTTGGATATTAGCCCTTTATCGGAGGTGTGGTTTGCAAATATCTTCTTCTATTTAGTTGGTTGCCTTTTCGGTTTGTTGTCAGTTTCTTTGGCTGTGCAGAAGCTTTTTAGTTGAATATAGTCCCGTTCATTTATTTTCGCGTTTACTTCCCTTGCTTTTGAGATTAATTTCATAAAATCCTCTCTAAGCCCAAGGTCTATAAGTTTAGTCCCTAAGCTTTCCTCTAGGCAATTTATTGTTTCAGGTTTTACATTTAGGTCTTTGATCCACTTGAGTTAATTTTGGTGTATGGTGACAGAGAGCAGTCTATTTTCATTCTTTTGCACGTGGATTTCCAATTTTCCCAGCACCATGTATTGAAGAGGCTTTCCCTTCTATATTGTAGGTTTTTGGTTCCTGCATATATATATGGTTATTTCTGGGTTTTCAATTATTTTCCATTGGTCTGTGTATCTATTTTTCTGCTAGTACCATGCTGTTTTGATCATTGTCACTTTGGAGTATAAATTGAAGTCAGAAAGCAAGATGCCTCCAGCCTTGTTTTTTTTTCCTTAGGACTGCTTTGAATATTTAGGGTTTTTTGTGATTCCATACAAATTTGATAATATTTTTGTGCTATTTCTTGAAGAAAAAATTTCATTGGAATTTTTATGGGGATTGCATGAAATCTGTATATTACTTTCTAATACACTGCTAGTGGGGATGTAAATTAATTAGTACAGCCACTATGGATGACAGTACAGAGGTTGCTCAAAAAATTAAGAAAAAGGTTACCATATGACCCAGCAAAACCTCTTCTGGGTATCTACTCTAAAAATCAGGAAACTTTTATTCATAAAGATATATGTACCCTGATGTCTGTTGCAGCATTATTCACTGCAGCCAAGACAAAGACACAACCAAAATGTCCTTTGGCGGATGACTGGATAAGGAAGATGCAGCACATATGAGTATATACAATGGAATATTATTCAGCCATAAGAAAAGATGAAATACTTCCATTTGCAACAACATGGATAGATATTGAGATTTTCATGCTAAGCAAGTCAGACAGAAAAAGTCAAGAACCAAATGACTTCACTCATATGTGGGACATAGAACTAAAAGGAACAAATGAAGAAGACAAACAAAGAAATGAAAATTCATAGACCCAGACCATCGGTTAGTGGGTCACAGTGGGTAAGGGGAAAAGGTTTGGCAGGAGAGGGAAGGGGTCGCATACATGATGATGGAAGGAGAACTGACTCTGGGTGGTAAATACACAACGCAATATACAGATGATGTATTACAGAATTGTATGCTTGAAACCTATATAATTTTACTAACTAATGTAACCCCTATAAAGTTAACAAAAATAAGTAATAGATATAGAAACAAACAAACACAATAGCAGCAAAAAATTGAATGAGCACTACAAGGAGGAACAAAGTGGTCCTGGCTTTAAAAAAAGTTACCCACAGTAAAAACCAAATGGAAAAATTCAAAGCACTCAGAAGGTCTATGAGCGGAACTCATAGTACAGATGCAATATATAGCCATATGGCCCTAAAGAGAAAGAGAACAGAGAACTCAGTACACACACTTTATGTGAAGACATCGGAAAGGGATGTGCCTGAACTGAAATAACCAATGAACACAGACTTAATAGGATCATCAGGTACAATGCCTAACATTGTAAACACTGCATACCTTCACTCTTGAATAAGTTATTGAAATTTCTAAAGTAGCCCCAAATTTCTTCAAACAAATGTGGATGCCAGAAAACAATGGAGCAAACCTATTAAATTCTGGGAAAAAATAAAGGAACATAAGATCCAAGAAATTTCCCCAACTTAGTTTTCATTTCTTGTGATAACAACAGAAAAAGGTTATCAACTATGTAGGAATTTGAGAAGCACAATGAATATATATTCTCTTTAAAAATCTAATAACTACAAAACTCTGCTATCAAGGTGAAAATCATAATAAATAAATCACAAATGGACAAATGTCTATAGGAAAAGACCTTTGAACTCTCTCAGCAGAAAATTTAATCTACTCAGCTATTATGACTACTCATAAGAATAAAAATATCTTGATTCTTGAATAAAGAACTTTTATTATAGTTTTATATTATAGTGTTATGTTACAGTTTATTATAGCATTTTACTTTTAAAGTATTTATGACATACTATTATAGTTTATTATAGTTTTATTATAGGTCATTATAAGCATTTATTATTTCAATTATAATGAACTATAATAAAAACTTGAGTCTACCAATAAAATACAGAAAGTAAAAAGGGGTAGCATGGATGTTGTGAATCATTGAAAGTTAACTAATTTCCTAAACGATCATGGGAGGAATCAATAGTACTCTTGATTTAGGCTTATTTAAAGTCACTGCACTGAATGAATTCGCTCACATACATTGATGCCTTGGAATTCAAACTTAATCTGTCCCAGAACTCTGTTTGAGTTCCAAAACGTTCGAGTTCCAAGACAAGTGGGTGTTTGGATAAAGCTACAGGCCGTATAGTCGATACATCCCATGTGAACAATGTGCTGGCATTCGGATTCCAAAGCAGTGTTCGGATTCCAAGGCAAAATTTGCTTGATTTTTCCATTTGAATTCCAAGTTGCTCAAGTTTTGGAGTATTCGGATTCCAAGATATCACTGTACCAACTCAGGTAGGATGAAAGAGAAAGGGAGTAATTACCGTTCATGGGCATAGGAACGGCTGAGTATAAAATTAAATATTGACAGTCTACAAGGTCTATCCAGAAAGTATCCAGCTGCGTAACATGAAAAATAGAGGCATTTATGGCTTTTTTTTTTTTGGAGAGCCCTCATATATTTGTTAGGCAAGAACACTTATTCCATAACAGTCTACTCAAATTTGTAAGTGTACATGTCCTCTTCTGAGAAGAGTTTCATAGCTCACATATTTTCAAAGAGATCAGTGACTCTAAAATTACTGAGGGCCACCGGTCTTAACACTTCCCTCCTTCCAGACACGATGCATTAGTAAACTCGGATTGCGTTATTTCTTTTGCCCACCACATCCCACCACTGACTTATATTAAGCTTAATTCAACCAAAACCCCAATTTATTTTCCCCACAATATGCTTTTAGTGTAGATCATTTTTGTTTATCTGTCTGTCCTGGTGATGAGTGAGTAACTTTGTCCATTAGGCCACATTGGATGCATCATTAACCAGAGAAACAGAGAAAACAGGTAATGGGAAGTCAATAGTGAGTGATATTTATGACACCCGTCAGAGTGGAAACAAAAGAATGACAGTTCTGGCACGGTGACTCTAGTCTTATCCTTATGACGCGTTCTGTGAAGACTTTGGTGAGTTAAGTCTTCCAGCTCCTTTTCTGTGCAGAAAATTCCACCAGGAAGTGACGGGTACAAGAAAGCATTTCGGGCTTGTCCAGCCCCCCACTACCACGTGTGTGAGGTTGAACGTCCATAGAATCTGACACAACACTGTGCCCAGAGCCGGGGCTCAGTGAACCCCTAGTTTACCGGAACATCCAAATGAAGAGCCCATTTGAAATTCACCTTTACTGTAATCATATTCCCCTCCTTGACAACCATTTTGAGAAGAGCAAGACCCTAAAACTTCTAACCCACCCGGGCCTGTAAGCCCAATTAAAGCGATCGCTGGGTTTAATGTTAATGACACCATCCTTTTGGTTTTGCTATTACAACCTAGACTTTCAAGAAAAACTATCACATTTAGGAAGGGACTTGAATGCCGTCTCATCTTGTTTCTCCCATTAACTGGTTGTATCCTCTTTAGTGAGCCAGGTCTCCTCATCAGTGACATGCTCCCTGCGAATGCCTGCCTGCAGCAGTACTGTGACGAGGACCTGCTTCTGAGCTCAGAGCAACAGGACTGCTTAACACCAAGTCTGTCCTAGACCAGTTATCTAAAGAAACCCTAAGCCCAACTCTCTGAAAATGCAACTCAGAATGATAATACCTTTTACAGGAAAATTTTTATTCAGTACCTACTGCCAGTATCCTCATACTTAATACTCACAACAACTCTGTGAGCTAAGTACTATGATTATCCCCATTTTACTGATGAGACCACTAAGGCTCAGAGAGGTTTTACAGCTCAAACTCCCTGAATAGTAACCCAGCTGAGTTTATCCTAGGAACACAGTCTTGATCGTTGATCAGAATACTTCCTTAAACAACAGAGGGACCTTCTCTCTCCTGGGGTGGGGTGGATAGAGGAGGGAACCTCCATAGAGAGCATCCCAGTTAGAAACAGATGCTAAGAGCAGCTCTCTGCTGCTCTCTAGTGGCCACTGGCCTCATTATTTTTCCTAGATCTCCCTCGTTGCAAAGCCAGGGGCAGTTGGCTGGGAGCACTAGCTATTATTTAAATACATACCCTCCAAAATGAGATACAAGAAAGTATTTCCTCTGTCTCTCTTATCACTATTAAGTAATTCAATGTTTGAGTTTTTGTTGTTGTTGCTGTTTGTCTCTTTCTTGTTTTGTTTTTTTTAAGGAGTTGTTTGAGGGGTTAAATTTGCCTCTTCCACATCCATTTGACCGTTCAGGTAACTAAAACCTTCTGGCCCTGCCATTCTTTCTTTCCATTTCCTATTACCCTAGACTTCATAGTCCACCTTAGTCTGTCACTTCCCTTACTCTCTTTCAGCCCACTCACTTGCTGATTTGCATACCTGTGATTTCTCCCATTGCTTTTCCAATAGTGGTATTAGATATCAAATCCACACAATCCCTTGTTCTGATTTAAATACGAAAGAACACAGAAGTGTGTGATGATAATGACTATCTTTGATCACTTCCAAAAAGTCCAAAAATCCTGTGGCACTAAAGGAAATAAAAGAAACCAGAGAGAATAGAATAGTGACCTAGAGTAAATGACAAAAGGTATTAAATTGATGGGTGAATACTGGAAATAATGAGTGACTTTCAGCTCTATTCAAAGAGAGATGGTGAGAAATGTATCATCTGTAACTTACTGCTTACACCTACATGTGTAGTGGTTTTTTTCTAACTAATGAGTAATAGGCTCCTAAATGGTAAATATTAATCATTATAATCACTAAATAAAATATATTTCAGCTTTTATAGAGACCTTTGAATATTCACTATGGCCTTGTTAAAAGTCTTCTTTTAACACCTTGGAGATATTTCTGCTTTCTCTAAAACAGACATATCTCATGTACTTCATCAACATCTGTCCTTAGACTCTTTAACTTCTGCTTTTCACTGTCTCCCTGGAAACAATGTGGTCTCAGTGCAGAACTACTTCAGTAAGAGATGAAACAAAGAAAATAAAATTCCTCAACTGGTCTGTGGCAGGACGGGACGAAGCAGAATACAGAGGGGGAATTGGAATTCTCAAATGTTCAGACCATGGATAAGCAGATAGTCAAAGTTGCTGTGTAGCAGCCAGAGCAGTTAAAAAACAAATTGCTTTGGGAAGATGACAGAACAGTCTATAAAGTAGCAGTCCAATTCAACTTGGTTACCTGATACATGGGTGACGGGTATGATTTTATAAGTTCTGGAAAGTTCTCAGGTCCAAACAAAATCTGTCTTTTGCTACATGCTCGTTCTTGAAATTGTAAGAAAGTATGGCTAACCCTTTTCTAATACATGACTGCCTTATAATAAGCACATCTCAAATCCTCTTATAATATTATTTAAAAGTTCAAAAAAATTTAAATATAACAACTTACTTAAATGCAATGACCCAGGGGATGCCGGAATGGCTCAGCAGGTTAAACACTCGCCTTACAGCCCCATTGTCCAAGGATTGAATCCCAGCTCGGGCTGGTTCGAATCCATATGCTGAATGGGGGTGAGTTTCCCATGTGGGAGGCCCCCAGCCTGGTTCCCATCCTGTGTGGCCCCTGCCCACCTGTGGAATGAAATTATGCTGAAAACTGATGATGTACAACTATGGAAACAGCTCTGGGCCCTCCCCTTTCTGTCTGTCTCTCTAGGTCTCTATCTCTTTCTCTAGAAAGAAAGGGGGGGGGGGCGGAGAAGGAAAGAAGGAAAGAAAAGAAAGAAAGAAAGAAAGAAAGAAAGAAAGAAAGAAAGAAAGAAAGAAAGAAAGAAGAAAGAAAGAAAAGAAAGAGCAATGACCTTGTGATAATAAATAAGTCATAATAGCCTGGACTCACTCTGTGAGATTGGTCCTCCCAGGAATACACTCTGAAGCAGAGATTTACATGCAGACATCTATTGGAGGGTATTTCAGGACCCCCTTTGGGAGCATTGGGTAGAGGCAGTAAAAAAGCAAGAATGGGAAGAGAGGAGTCGAGCCGCGATGCAGGTGTGATGAAGGCTCTGTCGCTTCCATGGGGAACTCTGAAGCTGAGACGGTGAGAGAGGCGTCCTGACCAGAGGCGAGAAGCCTGGCCTTGCACCCTGGCCTCAGAAGTCACTGGCTAGCGGCTCTGCCTGGGGAAGGGGTCTAACCTCAGGCAAGACAGCTCCTTTAAGCCAGGGACAGTTCCTGGGACAGACACAACTGCGTGCTGTCGGTAACTAAGCCCCCAGTAGTCGGGGTAACAAGTCTCCACCCTTAGGGAGCACCTGGCCCAGATACCAGAGCGGAGTTAAGATGGGAACTGACGTCACTGAATCTCTCCTCCGTTCTCTAAGCTGAAGAACCCAGCCCTTCTTGGTCCATCCCCTGGGCCCATCAGTAAATCCCAACGAATGCCCATTAATCCAGCACCCCACGAAAGGCACTGTGGTTTGCAATTACAAAAAGCCACTTGTCACCATATGTCTTCCCTAGACTTATTCTGGAACTAAGAGTGATTTCAGTAAGAATGCAGATTCACTCATCACATAACCTGAAGTCTTAAGTATTCTAGAAGAGTCACTGCAAAAGCCTCACACTCAGAAGATTAGGCTCTTCTGGTAGGATATGGTGCCGATATCCTGCAGCTTCTATGAAGTGGTGACAGCTCTCCCAGCTCCCTCTCCTCCTTGGTGCCCTCAGGGTGTGTCACGTGCTCCTGCCACACCGGGTTTGGGAGCCTGGTTTCCTCCTGTTCATGGGTTTGTGCAGACATTTTTACACTTTGAAGGCCACCTTATCTCTTGGGATGCTTCACACAAGACAACTCACAGAAACATAACTCAGCTCCCATTTTCCATCTCATCTCTCAACCTCCCAAATTCTGTTGCACCTATCTCTTCATCAGAAACTCCCGGTCAGATTGGCTGACAGAAACTGTATTTATGATCTCCTCCCAGAAGCAGCTCTCAGAGGATAAATAATAAACCAGGAGGCAAACTTGGCTGTGTGTGTGCATGTGTGTGTGTGTGTGTGTGTGTGTGTGTGTGTGTGTAAATGAAAAGTTTGTGAGCTAGTTAGTAGGATTTTAACAGACCAGGCTTTGCTGTGTGTGTCACGCATTTGCCAAGATGCCAGGCCCTCACTTTGAACCGAGGCTAAAACATTCTGTTCAGAAAAACACAGGAACAGCTTTCTCTAACCCTCAGCAGGAGAGGATTTTGCAACCCTGTTTATACCTGTGGGAGCCATCCCTAATTTAAAGTCTAGGAATCACATTTATTTACAACTCGTCAGAGGCAAGAGAAACCAGTGCTTTCTCCCTTGCACCATCCCATGCTGGTTATTGGCCCCACTCTGCCTGTAGTCAGAGGACCTGAGGAAGGAGTCCGTACAATTTGCTTCTTGGTTCAACTTCAGGCTTTGCCAAGGGAGGCAGAAAATCATTACCCGCTGAACATACGCTCAGCTATTTATAGAAAATGATCAGAAGCCCTCTACCCTGGTCCCACGGTCAGCTGTCCACGGTCCCCAAATCACCCTCATAATTTACATGGTTGTCGACAGAGAGTATTAAAGCACCAGAACAAGCCTTCCTTGCTGTCACAGTCGAGGTGAATGAACGTGCCTGGAGTTCAGTGTGACTGTGGGCAAGACCTTGAGACCTGAGAGGGCTGCAGGAGGGATCCGACATTGATGTTTCCTCCCCAGGAGGAACTGGAAGAGAGTGTGAAACACGGGGAATAGCACGTGAAAGCCATCTTTAAAGAGGGCAATTAGTTCTGGGAAATGAGCCTTTTCTGCCCTCTTTGGCGCAGATACTTTTCTTCCATTTCTCCCAAGAATAACCTTTTAGTAATATGCTGGTCTTTGCACCCCTACACACATGCCTTCTCATTTTCCATCCTCATCTATAGTATCTTTGGCAATTCCAATGCTCACCTTGCCCAGCTCAAATCTCACCCCTTCTTTCTCTGCTAAGACCACCGCGATCTTTCCCTTCTCTGATTTCCCACAAGACTTTCCATATCTAACGTGGAGGTTGACACTTAGGTGCACCCTCATCTGCATATGCTGCTTCCTTGTCCCGGCAGCCATTGCTTGGGTATCTAGCCCTCCAGTGTCCTGGATGTGACGTAACGGCCACCTTCATGTCCGCTTTGGCCTTGCTCTGCTGGTTCTCCTCTGCTCTCGTCCTCCACGCCATTGCTTCTGCCACCTCATGGAATCTGTTCTCTAACATCCTCTGCATGTGGCCTGGCTTCCGCCACGTCCTAACTTTGCTGGCGCCTTTGCATGTTTCACATTCACATTTGCAAAGAGAAAAAATACGTAGGGACCAGCTGGTCATTTCCCCACAGAGAGCCCTCATTGGTCAGAGATCTCATACCAACCCCCGCAAAGACCACGCGGCCCTCCCTTGCTCTTGTCCCTGCCCCAAGGACCTGTGGGCAGGATGCCAAGGCCATGCGCTGCTAAGAACGGTAACCTTTGTGTCAGGAAGCACTCAGATAAAGGCGAGGGTGTGGCAAACACTGGGCATCTCCAGAAGACGAAGTCCCCAAAGCCACGTCCACAATTCCAGCCCCTTCTGCGTCCCCCAATGTACCCATGACGTATGAAAGTAGTACATACTTTAAAGTTGTTTTCAAAACTTTATCTGCAACTCACTTTGTAGACAACTCACTGTACAGACAACTCAACACCTACCTCCATTACTAGCAAAGTTAAATATCTGCCAATTTTTTTGTAAGACTATTATATCTCAACTTCTCTCTATTCTATCATTTTCCCCTTTCATTTCTGAAACTGTAGTCCTTGCTTGTCTCATTCAAAATTTAACTTAAGTTGAATGTCATTACGATATATTTCTTGGTTAAGTACTTTTGGTCAGTCATGTAGACTGCTTGGTAAAGGCAAAATTTTTTTCCAGTGCGTGCATAAATTCTAGAGCACCTCATGACAGGGCTACCACATAGAAGGCACTAAGTGGTTGTTGAATTGCATTAAATTCCACAACAACATTATGGAATCTAAGCGTAGGAAAGAACCACAGAAACTGTGTGGGTCAGAATTTACTTCAGCATCATGCCTGAGAAATGGCCATTTGGATCCCAAAAGAACAATTCCAATGACCGGAAGGTGAACTCAGCAGAAAAGCGTTCTGTACATTTAGCCCCAAACTCATCTTCCTGTCCAGTCATTCCTCTGAATTCTAAATAAGTTTCAACACAGAAAAAGCCTAATTTTATTTTCCACATAAAAATCTGTTGAATATTTAAATAGAGCAATTGGGCATTTCCCAAGGGCTTTTTCCATGCTAAATATGCAAAATTAGCTGATTCAGAGATTTTTGGGTTGGGGGGGCGGATTGATTTGGTTTTAATATAATAAGGGATCATTAATTACAGTGGCAATATTAATAGAAAACCCTCAGTCATTCCATTTATTCCTTATATGACAGTTTTTATTTATTTTACAGTGATACCTCAGAATCTGAATGCCCCCAAACTTGAACATTTTGAAATCCAAACAAAAAAAAATCAAGCAAATTTTGCCTTGAAATCCAAACACTGCTTTGGAATTCGAATACCAACACGTTATTCACGTGGAAAGTATCGACTGTATGGCCCCGTAGCTTTATTCGACTGCCCACTCTTGTCTTGGAACTCCAACATTCTGGAACTCGAACAAGACAGATCCCAAAAGAACAATTCCAATGACCGGAATTTTATTTATATTTATCATATATCCAATGACTGTATTTTATTTTATCGTTACATTTATTGGGGTGACATTAGTTGATAACAATTACTTTGTTTCCAGGTGTATAACTCTACATGACATTGCCTATAGATTGTATTATGTGCTCACCACCCAGAATCAGCTCTTTCCATCACCATATATTTGATGCCCGCTCCCTACTCCCCCACTCCCCCAGCTCTCCCACCCACCTCCCTTATATGACAGTTGTTTTTTTTAGTATTTGGCCATACAACCTTCCTCTGGAAGCACCTTGCAATATTCTTTCCAAGTACTAAATGTATGCCCCCGCACCTAACAGGACTATGTAATACATCTATGATCTTGTGAGTCAAACAAAATAATGAATGAAGTTTATTTTCCTGCCCACCATGCTGTTTTTACATGTCCGGGTGGTGCTGTATTTGCCATGTTTACCACTGAATTCTCTGTTCCTAGCACCTTCTTATTCCTCATTAACAACCAGCTTCCAGAGTGGCACCTAATAGCTACTAAACAAATGAATGACTTGCAGCCAATTCTGACCCTTTGCCCTTTGTCACAGGATACACTCTTGTAAGCTTTGGGTTCTCCATCCTCGGATTTTACTTTTAACTAACTTTAACCACATTAAATTCCATTCTATTAGATTTGGTTCATAATGCCAGTCTATCGAAATCATGTTGAACTATACAGCAATCGCCTTAACATTTTGCTCTTCCTTCTAACATAACGCATTTGATCATGATGCCTAGTATGTCTTCCATGAAGGCGCCAAACTAAACATTAAACTGGAAAGAGCCCACAACAAAGTTTTCGGGTATATCACTGGATCCATGCTACCATAATCCATAAATCAAACTCTGAGTAAATTATCTGAACTGATCCAAATCAATCAGACTTATCATCTAGCTTATTTTTGTACCATTTCACACACACACACAAAAGATAAAACAATTTGTCAAATGCTTTTCTGAATCAAAGGTATTATGAAATATATTAGCTGTCTGCTCTCTTTCAAGTTCCATTCAAGCAAGAATTTCTCTATGGAAATGTAAAGTTTGTTTTAGCTAGAAGGCCTTTCCCATCTCCACAACAACCCTAGAGTAAATCATTTCCATAGAGAACATCATATTTTCCAGGGTACATTTAAAGCACCACACTGACTACTTATTGAATGCCTGTCAAATATAAAGAACTCTGCTCAGTGAGGGATGTGCAGTATCTTGTGAAACAACCTTCATTACAACCTCATTCATGGGGGGCGGGAGGGGGGGATATTTTTATCTGCATTTTAGAGCCAAGGAAAGCAAGGCTTAGAAATGTGAAGTAAGTAAATTTTCCAAGTTCTTCTATGTAATAATACCTCTTCTCACATGACTTATGTTATCACCATGTCCAGAGAAATAAGTTGTGGAGTCCAATGAAAAATTAAGATCTATGGCCCCTTGCTAGGGACTAAATATTTGTGTACCTCCAAAATTTATAAGTTGAAATCCTAACCCCAAGGTGATAGGATTAGGAGGTGAAGACCTTTGGGTGCTAAAAGGTCATAGGATTTGTGCTCTTATCAAAGGTATTCCAGAACATTTCCTTCTCCTTTCTGCCTTGTGAGGATATGGCAAGAAGACAGCCATCTATAAACCAGGAAGAGAGTCCTTGCCAGATACCAAATATGCAGGTGCTTTGATATTGGACTTCCAAGCCTCCTAAATTGTGAGAAATGAATTTATGTTGTTTATAAGCCATTCACTCTATAGCTTTCTAGTATAGCAACCCAAATAGACTAAGAGGCCTCTTGTTCAAGAAAGCAGAAGCAGAGTAAGTGCTATTAAATGTATTAAAACACAAGGCCTTTCCTTTCTTCCACAGTTGCTCCTCAACCTGTCCTAACCATTGTTATTTGTTACGTATTGTCACTCTCAGTACTGGAAAATTAACATTTTTAACTATTAGCATGAATTTTGCTGTTCATCTTTATACTACGCAATGCCGGTATTAAGTGAGAATATAAACACGTTTAATTTATATGTGAAATCACAAAAATTACACAATCTGTATTCAGTAATTCATATATATATATATATATATATATATATATTTCATTCTTATCACAACAGTGAAAATTCTGCACAAAACTAACTTAACTGTTTTTATTTGATTTCTAGACACTTGCACATTCTACCAGCACTTTCTAACTTTGGCTGACCAATGAGTAAGGAAGGACAGAAAGAAGAATGAATTATAAGTTGTCCTATCTTTCCCTCTCCTTCTACATCATCATTTTCAATGTGACTGGCTAATACAGGGAAAAAACATGAGTGAGAAAGGAAACAATGTGGTTCCTTAATCCTCTGTGTTTCTTAGAATGTCACTGCCTTCTTTCTGTTTTCAAAGCAAGTTCTGGTTCAAACGCAGTGCATGGCTACCCTGAGCCGTTCCTCAGTTGTTAATATAACACAATTAGTTTGTACTCTTTGAGTCTCCCAGACATGTGGGTCCAGTGGAATTCTGTGCTTATGAGCCATCACAAATGCTATATGCAAAAAGGGGAATAAGGAACTGCAGACAGACAGACAATGTGTATTGCCTTTGCTTGCACACATGCTCTGTTGGCTTATCAGGTTTCTTCTACAATATATAAAACACTAGGTCAAAAGTAAAATCCTTATTAACTTCAAGACAGCAACAGCAGAGCATTAAACTGAATGCTGGACCCTCTGATTGCGAGGCCCTGTGTGACTGCATAGATCACACGCCCAGGAAGCTCATGCCTCAGTTTCCTTGCACTTGCTGTTCCCTCTGTGTAGAAAGCCTTTCCAAACAACACTCCTATGCCCTACTCCTTTTCATCACTCAGGCAGCAGCTCCAATGTCAACTCTTCAGGATTTGCCTGAATGCCCTAACCAATGCTGTTCCCCCCTCATTCCATCATAGTGCTCTACTTTATTTTCTTCATGCCACATACAGTCCTCTGCGTGCATCTCAGGTGTGCATTTACCTGTTCACCACCTGACTCTTCCACTAGAATGGCACAGGGTAGGTGCTCAATGCATATTGATGGAACGCACACCCAAATTAATGAATTACTGGCCTGTGCACGTGCCTAGACCACATATACCTCCCCTGCTTTCTTCTCAACAATATTAAATTGTAAATGTGCCTAAAATGATGAATTTAGTAGAATTCAAGGTCCTTGCAAGGAGAGAATTATGCAGAAAAATTAGCTACAACAGTGGTGATGAGATAAATGACTTAAAAACAGATATGTAAGAAGGGCCATATTTCTCCTCTAGTCTCGCTCATTTCTCTTTTCCTTTTCTTGCTGTGAAACCATAATATTGAGCTGGTAGCAGACCAGCTATTGCCATGACAACAGACTGCAGACACAAACTTTCAGCTGAAATGAAACCACATGATGGAGAAAAAATTGTTTGGCCAAACTCTATTGGAAATAATTACAAAGATGACAGAGGAAGGAATTAGACAAGGAAATTGGTTCTGAACAAGTACATCTTCTTAGGAAGATAAGAAAATAGAAGATAAAGCTGCATTGCACTGAAGAATATGTATCTGTGGTGGAAAGTCCCATAAATTCAAAGAATTTTTTTTTTCTATTTTGTAAGGAAATAGTCAAATATAAGCTCATTTGGAAGAAATAGCTCCCTCCAGACAGTTTGGTCACTTCTAATTCAAGATAAAACTGAATTGGCCTGGCTTTGCCCGCATTTCAATGTATTTTTATGCAATTGAAGGGTTCTTAAAAATTGTGGGTAAATCAAATATCTAAATATCAAATTGGAATTCAAGTGCTCTGGATGGCTTGGTTTTTAAAGTAACTTTGCGGGAGAAATCCTTCTGTAAAGAAAATAATTCTTTTGTTTTAAGACTAGATAGATATTCCTTCATGTGTAGATATTACAAGTTTTTATATGATAGATATTCTTAAAGACAAATTCTCCCGGTGACCAAATTGACGTATTTAACTGGTTACTATCAAATAGCATCATCTTTCTGGGTCTCAGTTTGTCCACATAAAAATGGGAAAAATGGTTTTTCAGACACCAACCTCATTACTTAAACATCTTTATTTGTTTTTCAAAGTTCTCTGAACTCATTTCTTTAAAAGTACACACAAATAAATACTTTAGTGACTGTTAAGCCAGCTGTTTGTTTTCTCTCACACATCCCCCCTCCTCTGTACATCATCTTCATCAGTGTCACACACACACCTTACCTTCGTTACTCTTGTGTCATGGGGTACTTCTGACTTTTGCTATTTAGGGACTCTGTTTCCTTGCTTCAACCTGGGAAATCAAACAACAATAATAAAATTTTACTTAAACTATCATAACATGAACTCAGGCAAGGGGAATAAAAGCAGAAGTAAATGATTGGCACTACATCAGACTAAACAGGATTTGCACTGAGAAGAAAACCATCAACAAAATGAAAAGGCAGCCCACTGAACAGAAGAAGACATTCACAAATAATATATTCAATAAGAGGCTAATATCTGAAATATATAAAGAACTCATAGAACGCAACATTAAAAAAAAAAAAAAAACAAGCAATCCAATTTTTAAAAATGGGTAGAGGATCTGAATAGATATTTCTCCCAGAAAGACATAACAGATGGCCAATAGATATATGAAAAGATGCTCAATCACTCATCATCAGGGAAACACAAATCACTAACGAGATATCCTCTTACACCATTCAGAGTGGCTGCTGTGAAAAAGTCAACAAATAAGAATGCTGGCAAGAATATGGAGAAAAGGGGAACTTCATGCACTGTGGTGAGATTGTTAATTGGTGCCACCACTATGGAAAGCTTAATGGGGGCTCCTCAAAAAGTTAAAAACAGAACTATCGTACAATCCAGCAATTCCACTTTGGGGTATTTATCTGAAGAAAATGAGAACATTAATTCAAAAAGATAGATGCACCCTTATATTTCATTGCACCATGATTTACAATAGCCAAGATATGAAAGCAATCTATGTGAACATTGATAGATGAATGGATAAAGAAGATGTGACATATATGTCATGAAAAATAATTAAAGCTTGCCGTTTATGACAACATGGATGGACCTAGAGGGTGCTGTGATAAGTGAAATAAGTCAGACAGAAAGAGGCATAACGTACGATTGCACTTATACGTGGAATCTAAAACACGAAACAAACAACAAAACAAAATAGAAACAGACTCAGATACAGAGAACAAACTAATGATCACCAGAGGGGACAGGAGTGGAGGAATATGCAAAAATAGAGAAGGGAATTAATTCCTATAAACTTCCAGTTATAAAGTAAATAATCCCTGAGGATATAAAGTACAGCAAAGAGAATATAGTCAATAACGTTGTAACAGTTGTACAGTGACAGATGGTCACTAGACTAGTCACAATGATCACTTTGTAAGGTCTATAAATGTCAAATCCCTATCTTGTCCACCTGAAAGTAATATAATGTTGTATGTTAACTACACTTAAAGTTAAAATTATTTTTGCCTATCCAAAATCCAAAAATCAATAAATAATTAAACTAAGGTAAATTCTTCTCTAGGCATCATTTCACAATTTTTGGAGAAATTAAATTATAGAAAGGTGATAAATACATAACTGCCTAAGGAAATTGTACTCATCAATTAAAGTCTGTTTGGACAAGACTTCAATTAAAGAAGGAATAATTCACACATTAGTGTGTCCAGACAGTGACTTGTTTGTTCTTTGCTTCCTTCCAGGAAGAGTCATTACTTAGGTCAGCAGTAGAACAGGTATAAATTTCTGTATATTTACAAGGGCTCTTCAGAAAGTACGCAGCCATGTAACCATTTTCACTATATTGACAATGGCTGGATTTTTTCCGGACAGCCCACATACTTTATATTAAGTTGACTTTTCCAAATTCTAAAATGATAATACAGGATGATTTCCATTTTTTTGAAAAATTCAAGGTTTACCTGTGTATTTCTCCCATTTTTCTAATACTTCTTTCCTATTTACGGTGCCTTATCAGTTTTATACCAGTCATTCCACTAGGTGTACCCTGAAACCCAACTTGCTTTCAATCTAATAGCTATGTATTTGGTTTGAGCAGTATGTTTGGCACCAAGGATAAAAGATAGAGTCCCAGGAGCCTACAATCTAATTAGAAAAAGAAGTCAGGCTCAGGCATGGTGAAGTTGAGTTGTATAATAGTGGACAGGTATGAAGGTGGTGGACTAGGCTGTGAGTCAGAAATCTAGATTTTAGAAATGATGGGAGTTGGAATTGGAGTTGGGAGGAGAGCTAGCAGGTAGAAGAGCCTGAGTTAGATCTTAAAGAATGAGAAGATTGTGGCCAAAGAGGAACAGAAAACACATTCTAGATTAGGAGACTCAAAAGAAGAAAGCCCCAGTTCTATTGACCATCACTCTCGCAGAGTGTTGCTGAATATCCTACAAAACACCCAGCACCAGGAAGTGTTCCTGACCTCCTCTGTTTAGTCTGATCTAGTCTGTGCTTCTCACATCCCTCCCTCTCAGGCTCCGCTTCCTCAGGGCGTCTTCCACTCTGCCTCCTAACGATCATAACACAAAGAGATGCAATTTCCATGCCCAAAACTCTTCCGGGCTCCCACACCCAAAAAGAATCGAACAAGTCCATAAGGTTGATTTACAACCCACTGCAAAAAGTTTTCTTTCATACGCCTGTATCATACACCTGTATCATACTCATACATGGCAGAGCACAAGAGACACCCAGCATTCCTGTTCTCTCTTCCCAAATCCCCAAGTGCTTCTTCAAACACCCAGCGCCTTCTGACACCGGGCCTCTTCCTCTCATCTGACTGCAGTTATAACTCTCCATCCAGGAAAAAACCTCTGCCCTTCCCAATGCAATTCCAGGCGGTCTTCCAGACCATTCCAAAGAACCTTCTCCACCCATTAGCCTAATTCGCACAAGCAACGCAAAGGAAAAAAAACACCAAAATCTTCCACAGACAGTGAATGAGGAGAAAAGCTATGGAACCGCTCTCCATTTTTCCTGTTGAATATATTATCTCATTAACTATCCCCAAGGACTTTCCGTATAGACTCAGTTATTACAGATAGAAGCACAGCCCCGGGCCCACGTTAAGAAGGCAATGGGGGCTTGTAACCCTGGTGTTGGCCTTTTAAGCTCAGGGTCCCTTCCATAATGGTGCACTGTCACCTTTTGTGCCTCACATAAAACAGATGTCCAAAAATCCTCCAAGAAAAAATGCTGAAGAGATGCCTGGTGGTCCCAAGCTTTTCCGGCAGCCCACGCACTGAACTAGCTCTGTGGGTTTTCTAGCGTGCCCATGGGGCTGCTGGACAAGTAGGGAGGAAGCCCAGGAGCGCTGCCTGGCAACTTCACCGAGGAAATCAGGCTTCACACCCGCAACACTGACCGTTTCTCAGGAGCTTGTCTCCCTCGAATCTGCACAGCTGTGTGCAAATTAATCGGTGATTTGCAGGCAACACAGAGCTGAGCTTGGGGAAACAGCTGAGCATATTTATAAAAGTTTGTCAGAGCTGTACCGGCATGTGCAGAG
Organism: Craseonycteris thonglongyai; assembly: GCA_004027555.1. Classification (NCBI taxonomy): domain Eukaryota; kingdom Metazoa; phylum Chordata; class Mammalia; order Chiroptera; family Craseonycteridae; genus Craseonycteris; species Craseonycteris thonglongyai. The sequence goes on from PVKE010014813.1 coordinate 22,505, forward strand.
ATACCTTCTTCGTTAAGTGTCATTTTGCTGGCAAAGAAAAGGAGAAAGCGAGACAGAGCCTGCCAGTGTCTGGAGGATTAATGAAAGCCTGGCAGAGATCGGAAGCTGAATCTCTCTTCTCATTCTAATTTAGGCGGAGGTTTACCTGTCAGGATCTGGGAGCCAAAAGGCAGCAGGCGCTGGGCTGCTCAGGGACTCATACGGGAAATAAAGTGGCATTCCATTTTCATTCAATTGACAGCTGCCCTGAGGAAGACCTGTGACATCGGCGGGGAGTCCGACGTGAAGAACCATGGCCAAGCCAGCCACCTCTCTGCCTGTCCCTTGTGTGGGGTGACACATGCCTTCCCCTCTCGCTGCCTCGAGCCCCCACCCAAATTTAGAGAAAGAACGAAAGACAACACGCCAGAGAGTTCACAGCGGGTCTAAGTGTTCTAACGTGTCATGCTCACCTTTTTATCTTCAAATACCTAGAGAGAAAGCACAGATGATGAAAAGAAATCAACACATACTGAGAGAAGGGAGCAAACTGTGCTGGAAAAAAAAGAATTGACAATCAGGAAGAGACAACCTACTTTTGGAAACCAACAACCCTTTTTTAAACTCATTTGCTCATTTCATTTGACCTATGTGTATGTCTTTGTCAAGACAATCCCTTGGATGTTTCTAGACTCCTTCCCATTACCTAACCAGATACCTTGAGAAACTTGAATCAGATCACATTTAGTGAACAGTTCCTAACATTTGCTTATAGAGTCCAACTGGAAAGCCCTGTTAACTGAGTTTAAGATACTGTTTTCCTGTTCAACTCAGCATTTTGCATGTGCCAGTTACTGAAACCTCCAATTTTAGGATCCAATGGGATGTTAGAGCCCAAATGAGGAAGCCTACAGCATGGAAGGTGGAGTGACTTCCGAGGTCTTAGCTGCAAATAGAAAATGAGCTCCTAAAATTCAAGGCGCAAGGTGGACAAGGAAGACGAGGAAGAGATTCACTAGTGAATTATGTGAACCAGAGGCACATGAAGAAATGCAGTTCTGGCCCATGCCTATAAATAGTGTTGCGAGAGTGACCACAGGATACTCAGATGAATGTGAATGTCCTATAAACAGTGCCTAACATTTAAGTATAAGTCTACCCCATGCACTATTTGGGATATACTTACACTAAAAAATATTCATTGTTTATGTGACAGTCACATTTTTTTATGTTTTAAAGGGCATCACATATTCTTATGTTTTAAAGGCGGCAACCTTACCTATACAAAAGAAAGACGAAAAATATTTGGCAATCATACTAAGGACACCCACAGTGGCCGGCCCCTCTGTGTTCCTGCCCAGGGCCTGGCACTCCCACATAGTTCCGTGCATGTCCTAGCTCCTGCCCTCCTAACCAGAACTGATCCTCACACCCTAGCTAGGTCTTGGCCACTGTATTTCTGCTTTCCATCTTCCTAGTAGAGACATTCTCCAAACATAGGTTTTGCCTTTGTTTTCTACAAAATTTTAACAGAATTCACTGGGGAATTACTTATATGTAAAGTTTGGTTTAAAGGTGCACAATTACTAGGTTTCTTTTTTTTTTTTAATTATACTCAAGTGTGTATTACTTCATCCGATCTTCCCTGCATAGATCAAGTGTGTCCAACCTGTGGCCCACATGCCACATGAGGCTCAGGACAGCTGTGAATGTGACCCAACACAAAGTTATAAAATTTCTTAAAATATTGTGAGATTTTTCTTTTGCGATTTTTTTCCCTCTCATCAGCAATTGTTAGTGTTAGTGTAGTTTATGTGTGGCCTAAAACAATTTTTCTTCTTCCAATGTGGCCCAGGGAAGCCAAAAGACTAGACACCCCTGCCATACAGATCACCACCCACACATTTCATAGATAAAGAATTCAAAGGTCAGAGAGGTTGTCAAAGTCAGAAGTAAAACCCAGGTCTTACCTATTCCCATCACAGTGTGCTATTCCAACAGTGTTCTGCCTACAAACACAGACTGCATTTGCCTTGTGACTATTTGCTCTAATGTTCATCATTAGAACACTTTCGCTTGAACAAGTTTAAGTAAACTTTAATATCCATGACTCCCCAAATGTATAACCTCCTGATCTAAGTTAATTAGAAGAGAGGAGGAGAGAAAATGTCGCGGGAGAACTAAGAAAGAGAAGTAGGGAAGAGGTAGGTATCTGGCAGCCGGCATAGGGAGATTTCAAACCATAAGGGCTTTCTGATGAATGTTCATATACAAAACTGTAAAAATAGGAGTTGTGAGCAAATGTACACACGTTTTAACTGAGCTGTGGGCAGTCCTTCGCGCAAGCTGGGGTAGGTGTGCACACACTTCCCAGGAGAGAGGCGCCGGCCGATCTTTTTCTGCCTTCAGCTCCTAACACATGACTTTACATCAGTACAGAGCCAGACCCTGAGCAGCTGGCGATAGGCTGACCCGGCAGATTTGGATGTCCGCAAATACTTTAAAAGCCACTGTCACATGTGCTTCCAAACATCACGCAAACAACTTGGAAGGCCTCTTCCAAGGGGTGGAAGAGGAAATCAATACATTCTGATTTTCTCCTCCGTTAAACTCTCAATGACCGAAACAGTAGTGTAGCTGGAGAGTTTAGTAGCCCAACAATCACATACTAAATTCTTCTTCTTCAAGATTATGGGGCCTTATTTAGGTGCCTATTGGTAGAGCATTGGGGCTTTAATGACTACAAAATGCACTAGTAATCGACAAAAATAAATAGAGCACTCATGGAAGTATGAAGATAATTATTTGTGGAATCATCTGGTATAATAGCTTCCCTTGTAGCATGGTAACTAAATGCCACACCACTATTAAAGTTAATAAATAAGAGAGATTGTTAAATAAAACGGTGCCAGGAAATTGGTGAACAGGATTTCAGAGGCACCCTGAATACGTCCCAGCTGGAAGACAGACCACACTCTGCCTAAAATGGGGAAAACTCTTCGAGACTCAGTCGTCCCTAAACCCTCTCTTTTCCTATTCCACACATCCTGTCCACTAGCAAATCCCACTTGGGTCCATTCCCAAAATTCATTGGGAAATCCATCTATTTTTCTCCATTTCCTCAGTTAGGACCACAGTCCTTGTGAATATCACCTCAGACCTGCATTCCTGTGAGTCCCGGTTTGGTCACCCTCCTCTGCTCACTTTCAACTCACTCTCTACAAAGCAGAAAACTGTGCCCTTCACTGGCTTAATGTACGCCAATGACTTCCCGTCTGTATTTGTTTCCTCAGGCTGCATACAAAGCACCACAAACTGGGGGGCTGAAAACGACTGAACTGTACTGTCTCATAGTTCTGGAGGCTAGAAGTCTGAACCCACGGTGTCAGCAGGGCCACGCTCCCTCTGAAAACTGCAGGGGAATCCTTTCTTGCCTCGTCTAGTTTCTGACAGTTTGTGGGCAATCTTTGGCCTTCCTAGGCCTGTAGATGCACCATGGCAGTCCTTCCTCTTCCCATGGGATTCTCCCTGGGCCTCTGCTCCTCTCCTATCTATGCATACTGGGTAGCCAAATTTTCCCTCTTTCCTTAAGGACACAAGCTATTGTGGTTTAGGGCCTACCCCGATAGCTTCATTTGAATGCAATTAACCTGGAAAGACCTTTTTGCAAATCAGGTCATATTCTGAGGTCCTGGGGCAAGGATTTCAAAATATCTTATTGGGGATGCAAGTCAACCCATAACACTAACCTAGACCAAACACCAAGAGCCTTTCTCGATTGACAAGTCCCTCCAGGACCTGATCTCTGACCTCACCCCACTGTATGCTGATCCCTCAGGTCTTTGCTGCCTTTGCATGTGTGGCTGCCTCTCCCTGAAAGGCACTTCCCCAGGGTCTTTATGTGGCTGACCCTTTGTCACTAAATAAGGTCCCTCATTTATCACCTCCTCAGCAGAGGCACATCCAGGTTTTGTGAAGCTTGTACAGTTTAGGGGAGGCCCTTCAGGAAGTGTATACACCTGCACAGGAAAACTGGTCTAAGGCTTAGAAGGGGCCCAGGGAGCGCCTTGACTCATACTTTCTATAGTTACCCAGTCTTATCTCCTTCTTATTACACCTGTCCTATCACTAGCACTTAGAATGATCTCAAATTATCTTACAAATATATTTACTCTGTTTTATACTTCGTCTCCTCACACCAGATTGGAATCTATAAGAAAGAAAAGGTCTGTTGATTTTTACCAGTAGAGCCTATAGGTCCTACCTTAGGGCCTGTGGATATTTACTGAATTCAGAAATGGATGAAGGCGTGAATGATAAGAATATGCATGACCACCAGTCATACAGAGCTTACTTTGCTCCAGGGACACCCTGTTATGATCCTTCATCTTACAGGTGCTTCTGGTGGCTGCAGGTAAATGGCAAAACCAGGGACTGGAGCCAGGCCTCTGGAGCTAGACTGGGTGCTCCTAACCCGGACACTATACTGTCGCAGACAGAGGAAGCTCGTGTGACGGACTCGATGTCCCTCACCAGGCCCCAGGACAGCAAGCAGGAGATTCTTGGTTCAGAGGGATAAAGATGTGGCAGACAGGAGGGGACTCACTTGCCCTTCATGCCATGAACAAGGACAAGAGAAGAAACTTGCGCAGTCTCTGTTGTGTAGTTCCCGTAGGGCAAGGGAGGCCCTCCATGGAGTCCAACTGCACAGGAGCAGCCCCACTTCCTCTTCAGACTCCTTCTTGCTTAAGACATCAATACACAGTGAATTAGGAAACATATTGGTGAGCAAATTTAAGTCAAGTACACAACCCAAGAGGAGCTTCCTGTGACGTACCCGAGGGCTGCCTCTGCTGTCACAATTTGTAGGCTTTGCCTTTTCTGAGTGGCTAGGTGTGCGTGCACATATAGAAATGATAATAGCAGGTAAAACTTATTCTTCAAGTATGCTCACCTCTGCTGACCCGCTGAATTGCATTCACATCACCTTTTCATCCACAGAGCTTTAGAAGAGGGAAAATATTCCATGCTTAAATTAAAAAATAAAGACTTTTGCATTTCTCCCAGCTTGAAATAAATCCTTCTTGACTTCTCCTTGATAAATCTGACAGCCTCTGTCTATTTAGGCCCCTGCTCTCATAAATAAGGCAGAGGGGAAGTCTACAGGGGTCTCTAGCTTTTCCTGCAGCCTACCAGCAGCAGGCCATCGGCTTTATTGGAAATGAGTAGATGAGGTAAGAGGGCAAAGTTGACTGACGGAAGGAAAAAGAAAAAGTGCGTATTTTTAAGCAAAACTCCCCATAGAAACAAATGTTTCTGCGGAGCCCTTCTTTGAAATAAATGAGCAGAAAAAGCACCCCATTCAGTATCACTTTCTCCATGAGTTTACCATAGCTCAGCTCCATTTTGTAATCTTTCTTTAGTCCATGATAACAACCTAGGACCTCCCATGTCTCGAAGGAAGCCCTCTCTCCTACCACCCTTGGGGCCAGAGGATGAATTTCAGTCTCAGCATAACCATGCTCCTAGAAGTGATACCAGAAAAATGAAGTGAAAGGCAGGAGACCCCTTTCACCTCAGTTTTATATTTCCTGATCCCAATAACGAGGGAAAAAACAACATTGGCCAATAAGAGATACCTGGCTTTTATTTCACTACAAAGGAGCAGGAAAAGGGGGCAAGACAACTTAAGTCCTTCTCTTTGGCTTCACTTAGAATGTCCTTTTTTGCTGAGGTTTTCTTGTACCAATGACCCTGTAGAAATATTTACTAGCTATTCACACATATACTCTAAATTTACAACATATCATCAGAGAACATGCAGAAAAAGAGAGAACATTTTTCTCTCTTCAAACGGTTGTAATATGTTCCTGGTGCTAACGAAGGTTCCTCACCGTTAGAATAGGATGGTGCTTAAAGACGTAGGACTTACTCATTTATTTCCCACTTGGGATTTTATGAGCTCACTGGCACTACAGCCAAGACCTGCAGATTGCCCACACTCAGCAACTGGCTTTTGTGAGTCCTAAAAAGCACACAGATCATAACCAAGATGCTGGTCTGGGTTTGGAATTCCTTAACCTCAAAGGACATGTCCCAGGGACTTTAGTTACTGGTGCTGCACTGAATTTGATAGAAAGCTTTTTATTCTGAGACCAGGGCTCAGATACTACAGAGATTCCATAACATGGTCATTGGTACTGGCCCTCACGCCTCTTGTAAGGACTGTACCGCGTCCACCAGCTCTGATGAAGATGGCTCAGACGATGGCTTTAGGCAGCACCTTCTCTCCACTATCAGTAATTGTACAGGGCAGTGGTTCTCCACACATTTGGGATTGTTGGGTCCTTCTGCCCAGGCTTGAATTGGGCCCCAAGACTGGTTAGCATACCCTGGAGCCACCATGCTGTCCCTTGACACTCTGGTAACGCATGTTAGACTGCCATGTTCCTGCCCGTGATGCACCAAAGCAACACAGAAAATGGTGCTTTGATGAGCACTTTTCTGGTAAGCTCTCCAGATTCACAAGCTGCTGGGAGCATCTCCCTTCTAACGAGCATGTTCCTTGCAAGCAGGGGTTCTTTGCTCATCCGTATATTTCCAAACTCTAATAAGCAAGACTTCAATAAATGCTTGTCCCTTCACTCCAAAAAAACATTCTTTGAACTCCTATTATTTCCTAGGAGATAATGTTAATCAGAACAGATAAAAATCTTATGCTGTTGAAATTCAGAAACCAATCTCAATATTAACTGAAGAGTTATATAAACCAGTCACCACCTCTCATAAAGATTATGAAATAAGATACATAGGACAGTGAATGAATGATTGAATAAAGGTGCAAACTCTTACTTTTCAAGTGCTTGCCAGATAGTCCAGGGTGTGAATTGAGATCGCAAACAGAAGGAAAGAGCTCACATTTTTACAACTTCAGTACTTCAATTTGCAGGCACCAGAATCCACATGGAGAATCTTCTTACAAAATTAAATGCACATGCCCTTACTCCAAACTCTCCCAAATATAAACAGTGCTCTAATAGGTGGAGAGAATAGGTATTAAATTTTCTATTAACCTGTTTTCTTTCTATTAAATGTCTAACTTGAAAAAGTTTCCACCAATATAATTTTTTTCTTTTTTTTTTTTTTTTGGCCACATGGCTAAGAATGATATATACTTTGGGGCATTTAATATAAAGTGAACAGTTTCAAATAGCTTTATATATGTTGAAAGTTTAAAAGTTGTTTGTTAACTACTTTAGTTTTAATTCATTTAAAAATCCCATTATGTTTAGTTACACAAGAGTGACTTTAATACACTTAAAGATGCAGTATTCTTTAGCTGTGACATATTTATAGTCTGAACATTAAAAGGTTTATAAAACAGGGTTATATTTTCTCAGGGTCAAACATCCCTCAATGAAGATAATTATTCAGTCTGCCTATTGGCAATTAGGTATGAAATAATTTATGATAATAAAGATATGTGAGCAAACAGATGAGGACTGTCCAGAAAAAAAAGAACAGCCATTGTCAATATCATGAAAACGGTTACATGGCAGGATACTTTCTGGACAGCCCTCATATTTAGAATAACTTCATTTTGTATTTTATTATTAAATGATTTCCATAATCTTTCCAGGGTTTGGGAGTCATAAATTGCCCCGATCTGATTTCCACTGGATTTCACTCGGAATTAATAAACATATGGATCTAATCTAAGAATGTGTGTCAAAAATAATGAAGGGCCTGGCTTTCACAGAAAGCTTAAAATGAAATGGGATTGACATAAGCTGACTTTGGTTTGGACAACTACAACAATGAGCTATAGTCAACCCACAAAGACAGTCTGGCAGTTTGGAGGGAGTAAGAACACCCCATGTGGTCAGAAATGCAGCTGAGGCTCCCATAAACCAGAGCTGCAGACCATTTTCCCTTTGCCACATTCCCTTCTTTTTGACAGGGACCAAGAACACTTTCAATGTGTCATTGTGGCAGCTATGGCTTCCTGGGGTCCACAGCCAGCTAAAGGGACAGAGCAAAGTCAGGCTGCTTCCTCTCTGCCACAGAACGGCCAAACACCCAAGACCTCGGCCTGTTTCTCTTATTTCTTGTCTCTTCCATTTCAAAGCAATAATGAGAGTAGGAGGCTGCTGCTGGTTATATTCAAGCTTTAATCCATCCAACATATTTCAATATTTCTTCTTCTAAAACCTGAGCAGGGATTTTCTAGTTTTTCCTAGCATTTTATCATTCCTCAAACTCCTAAAATCTTCTGTGTAAAAATACACTATCTTTTCAAAAGTTGAAGAGAATCTGAGAAAATTGGGTACAGAAATTTTTACGATGCCCTCAGAACATTGCAATTTCTAATACTTAGCCAAACAATGAAGGCTGGAAGACAAATTTGCAAATAGCTACAATCCCATTCCTTACTGTACCATCCTAGAGAGTGTCTATGAAGCCCAAATAGAGAAATTGCTAAGCCAATTCCGTGCTAGTGAATCTGAACTTCCTAAGCGGAGTCAGCCTCAGAACAATCACTTCTGCCAACTGACATTCAGTGAGCACTCACAAAGCACTTGGCCCAAGGCCATCGATGGAGATCTCACCCGATGTGAGGATGTAGTGACAAGCAGCAAATCTATCCAGTTACAAGAGCACAGCTGCCTGGCTCACACACCTTTTTTCACAAGCGATGCTGACAGTGTCAATGATGGTAGCTCCCCAAAACATGTATGCTGGAATCAACTTTCTGATTACAACAAATATGACCCTGAAACCCCAAAAAGTTTAAAATTGGGCTACCAGAGCAATAAGGATATATTCTGAAATGCTTTGCAACAGCAATTAAAAAAAAAAAAAGGTGCAGACCATGCTATCAACCAGGTGTACTGAGCTAAATAAACTTTCATGGAGGATCATAAAACCGAGTAGGTGACTTCAGGCTGCATCTAGCAGTTGATCTACACTGTCTGGGAGCCTTTGTGATCTGAGCAACTCCAAGGGACTATCTGATGTCATTCTAATGCATTCTTTTATTGATCTTTCTTCCATCGGGCAATGCACAAAAAAATCACCAGTATTATGGTGCAGAACCAACCTATAAAAATGAGTATCCATGGCCTTCATGCATTTCTCCCAAATAGAGGTGGCTTAAACATGTCAGATTCACAGTCATGACCACTGAATAGAGTATTATTGTCATTCTCTCTCAGTTGCTATGCTCAAAGTTCCTCCCACTTATGGATATGAGGCAAAAGTAAGATAGCAACAATATGGAGAAAGCTGGTAAATGCTGAGATAGAAGACACTCAAGATATTATCCATCTAACACACCTTGCTACATAATAAACCCATCTATAACCACATTTGTCAGGGTTTGTTTGAACATCTCTAAAGAATGAAAACTGACTGCTTTGAAGAGTGGGCCGTTTCTCTAATTATTTTAAAGCTTTTTATATGGAGCCTGAACACTAATAATTTCTAAACTTGACTCTCATTATGACTCCATAAAACAGAATATGTCGACTGTTTTACACAGGTCCTCAAATATTTAGGTAGCTATTCACTGATTCCCAAATTTGGCGTTCTCCAAGCTTGGAAAATCATCCTATTTCTTTCACTTTTTCAATATGGTTTCCATATCCTTCATGATCCTGGTTACCCTCCAGACAATGAAGGACAGTCTCAAAATGCAGCACCCAAAACTGAAATCCACACTCTGAGCACATTCTTATGGTGGCATGGCAATTGGCAGGGATTTCTCCACGCAGGGTTAATGTTATGAAACACCTTTTAAATTAGCCAAAGCGGGGGTCCACGTTTTCTGTTGGCTTTATGTTTCCGATTTAATTTACAATGTGGGCCACCAGCCATTAGGGAGGTGTGGGGAATGTGATTGTTGCCAATAATTGACCATTCCCTGGTTCAGGAGATACATAAAACTCCAGAGCAACATTATTCTTAAAACTACAGCATATATAACGAGAACAATAGAGTGATGCATTTGCAACATTTACTTTCTTTTTAAAAAGAAAAGATGCACAATGAAGATATGCATCTTCATTTTATCTCACGATGTACAAAATAACTACCTTCAAATGAGATTCCCATGCAAAGTATTAAGAGAACATAACATAGCCTTGCATTTACACACATTCCCAGAGAATGCTGACTGCTGAAGAAACTCATTAATGCATCAGTGTCATAGAGCGAGACGACTTTGGACCTTGCAATGCTGGCTTCCATAGCAACCTTTTGTCCTTGCCCTCTTATTTGTTGAATGTATGTCTGCACATGGAGCTGAGCCATACCCAGAAAAATAAGTGTTCAATCACCAAGCAGCTCCAGTAATGAGATAACACAAGGCCCTCAAAGTTGAAGTGGTTTGGTCCCACCTTCGGAACAATCTACCTGCAAGACTTTATCTATAAAAATAAGAGAATGAGAACCTGGCTTGGGTAATATGAACTCAAAAGTGCTATTAACTGCTGGGTTAAAAGAGGCTTAGGACTGGGATCAGGATGGCTGATACAGAATGGAAGAGGTTGGAACCGGGGATCATTAAGGCTCAGGCAAGACAAGCCATACATTTAATAGCATGACAATAGTGATAAATAATAAGAACTAGTTATACGTTACAGTGACATCTCTAAGGATCTACCACCATATCCTCTGCCATGCACTTTCATCAGTTCATTATTTATGATCCTTTGTTAGAAAAGTTTTTTTTTTTAATAGTTCACTTTTGAAAACTTTTTTAAAGGTATTCAGTACTGTCTTGCCAATTACCCAAGGTCATTGTTATGATTACCTGTGAACTATACATGTATAGTTTATAAAGATGGTTGTAGTAACACGTTACCACACGTCCCTGAACTAAATGGCCTCACAATTCTATACTTTCTGAACTTCTGGTTCTATATTTTGTTCTGTAGTCCCCAAAGATGTCATTCTTGGCTGCCTTGGGGTCCTGACCTCTGGTAATCCATTTTTCCCCATTACCTCTCTCCTCAGAACAAAGAAGCCAAATACCTGAGGTTAATAGAATTATTCACCTACCAGGAAAGCCTCTGGGATAGTCTCTCCATTAAGTGGGCACATGAGTACTAATATTTCAACTTGGTAATATCTATGCTAACAGCTCAGACTCTTCTTTATTCTTCTACATTATTTAGATTATGTTCTTGTTGTGTAGAGACATGTGGATACAATGTTTATTCTTTTTTCTTTATTATTGTTAAATTTATTGAGGTGACATTGGTCAGCAATATAATTTCCAGGTATACAACTCTATGTTACATCATCTATGCATGGCATTATGTGCTCGCCACCCAGAATCAGCTCTCCTTCCATCACCACATATCTGATGCCCACTCCCAACTCCCCACCCCACCCCCCACTCTCCCACAATGCTTCTTCTTTTTTTTTTTTTTTTCCACTTCTAAAACAAAGGTTTTAATTGTGAACCAATAGTGGTCAAGGAGTTGCAAACAATTGTAGACACATGGTATGTTTGAAAAAGAATTTTTCTTTCTCAATTTGGATTCTGAATGACATCTTCTTTTTTATTATTATTTTTTTTTTATTTTTTTTATTTTTTTTTAATTTATTGTTAAATTTGATGAGGTTACATTGGTTGGTAACAATTAGACAGTTTACAGATGTACAAGTCCACATCACATCATTCATGCATCGTATTATGTGCCCATCACTCAGTATCAGTTCCCTTTCCATCACCTTATATCTAGTGCCCACTCCCACCTCCCCCCACAACTGTGTCCCCCTCCCCCCCATCCTGGTAACCACCAAACCATTGAGTGTGTCCATAATGCTGGTGCCCTCTCCCACCTTCCCTCCCTCTCTCCCTCCCCCCTCCTCCCCCTCCCTCC
>PVKE010014814.1:0-34373 GCA_004027555.1 Craseonycteris thonglongyai
CTCTCTCTCTCTCTCTCTCTCTCTCTCTCTCTCTCTCTCTCTGTCAAAAACAATTTAAAAAATTTAAAAAATAAAAATAAATAAATTAAATAAAATTGTTAAACATCTATCAAAATTGATAAAAATAGAATATACAACTTACTGATGTGTAATTAAACAGAGAATATCACTAACATCAGAAAAAATTTAAGGAATTATTAGGAATAACACTGCACATACAAATTTTACAATGTAGATGAAATGAGCCAAAGCACCATGACTCACTCAACTAAAATAAAGATAATTTGACTAGCCCTATTTGTTACTTCAAATTTCAAAAGATAAAGGGAAAGGAAGGGAAGGGAAGGAAAGGGAAGGGAAGGGAAAGGAAAAGGAAGGAAGGAAGGAAGGAAGAAAGGAAGGAAGGAAGGAAGGGGAGAGAGAGAGAGAGAGAGAGAGAGAGAGAGAGAGAAATGTCTCAGTTTCAATGAAGAGTTCCACAAATGTAGCCAAAAGTTAATTATTATAGAGAGATATGTGGAATTTTAAGTTTTAAAGAACAATTAATGTCAATTCTACATAGACTCCTATAGAAAATATATTGGAAAGACTCTTTCCAAATTTATTCTATAAAAGTGATATAACCTTAATACTAAAACCAGCACTAAAAACAAATTATAGACCCCCATTCCCCATGAATATAGATATTAAAATTCTTAAGAAAATAACAAATAGAATTCAGCAATATATATAAAAGGAATTTTACATCATAACCAAGTAGGGCTTATGTCAGTGATCAATTGTATCTGGCTCAATATTTAAAAATTAATATTATCTATATTAAGAGACTAAAGAAGAAAATTACATAATCACACAAACAGAGCCATCTTATTATTTTTTTAAAGAAAGTGAGAGACAGAGAAGCAGAGAGAGACATAGAGAAGGGAGGAGTGCCCAGAACAGTCTCCATAGTTGTACATCATTAGTTTATTTGACATAGTTTAATTCCACACAGGTGGGTTGGGGCTGCATGGGGTAGAACCAAATTGGTAGGCTCCCCCATGGGAGGTGAGAACTTTTGCCACCATCCTGACAGTTACCAGTTGTGCACCACAGTTTAGCACGTTGGCTTGCATGGGCTGAGGCCGGGTTTCATACCCAGACCTGGTGATTGCAAGGCAAGCGCTCAACCTGTTGAACTATCTATTCCTACATCCCCTAGACCCGATTTATTAAAGGCAAAGGAGATAAAGCATATTCTTTTCAACAAATGTTGTAGAGCGGTTGGACATCCGTAGGCAAAAAAGGAACTATAACTTCGTTCTCACACTTAATTTAAAAATTACCTAAAAATGGATCATACACATAAATGTAAAACTATAGAACTTTGTGAAAAAAGACATAGGAGAAACACTTTGAAATTTAGGGCTAAAAAAACTGTTCTTGGCTGTTAGATGTGGTACCAGAAGCACAATCCATAACAGGAAATATTGGTCATTTAGATTTGATCAAAATTAAAAATTTTGTTCTGTGAAAGATTTTGTTAGTAGTATGAAGAAAAAGACAAGCTGTGAAAGGAGAAACATATTTACAAACCACATATCCAACAATAATATATAAAATTCTCAAAGTAGAAATGTCAACATTTTTAAAGAATTCTATTAGAAAATGGGCCAAGGACATGGTGAGATATTTTGTCAGAGAATATACAGATTTAATATACGGCCATGGCTGAATTAATGCTGGGATATGTTCTAAAATGTGTCAGGTGACTTTGTTACAGTATGAATGTCATATAGTGCACTTACACACACCTAGATGGTATTTTTATACAACTGGCAGTGCAGTAGGTTTGATTACACCAGCACCACCACAAACACAGGAGTAATGGCTACAATGTCACTAGATAATAGGAATTTTTCAGCTCCATTAGAATCTGATGGGACCACCTTCGGATATGCAATACTATACAGATAAGAGATAAGCACATATATTCAATATAATTAGCCATTAGAGAAATGTATATTAAAACTGCAGTGAGAAGTCACTACACACTTATGGCAACTGAAAGACAAAGAAAACTGTTACAACACCAGATGCTGGCCAGGATGTGTAGAAACTGGATTGCTGATATGTTGCTAGTGGGAATATAAATTATCCAGCTACTCTGAAAAATCGTTTGACAGCTTCTTAAAAAGCAAAACATGCAACAACCATATGACCTACAATTGCACTTCTGGGCATTTATCCCAGAGAATTGAAAATATATGTTCACTCAAAAATGTGTACACAAATGTTTGCAGCAGCTTTGTTTATGATAGGCACAAACAATACAACCCAGATGTCCTTCAACAAGTGATAATACCCCATACCATGTGACAACCAGGATTAACCTCTTGAGCATTATTCTGAGTTGAAAAAGCCAGTCCCAAAAGGTTACATTGTGTTTGGTTACATTTATATAACATTATTGACATGACTAATAAAGAAATGGGGACTAGATTAGTGGTTTCTAGGGATAAAGAGAGGGAAAGTAGGTGGATGAGGCTATAATATAGCAATATGAGGGATCCTTGGGGTGGTGTGAATGTTCTGTATCTTGACTATATCAGTATCGATATCCGGGTTGTAATATTATACTATAATTTTTTCAAGATGTTACCACTGAAGGAGAGTGGATTAAAAGCATACAGGATTTTTCTGTATACGTTTTTAGAACTATAGTGAGTCTACAATTAATAGCATGAAAATTAAATGTATAAAAATGAAGATACAATAATTCTCTCAAAATTTTTAGTGACATTGAGCACTAAGATGAGTCAATGTAAATTCTTAGACTATATATGGTTATGAAGTCATACCTTGGTACTCGACCGCTTTGAAACTCGTTGAATTTGGTACTTGACCTATTTGGTGCAAAATTTTTGTTCCAGTACTCATCATTTGTTTGGTACTGGATGCTCAAGCTCGAACCTATTGCCCTTGATTGTCCTGTGACTTGCTACTCTTTCCAGCTGAAACAAAGGGTCACCCATTAGCCATGCACATCCTCTTGAGGTCTTATCTTAGCTTCTGTGGTCACTTTGTGTATTTTTAGTTTGGGAGCACATTACATTTATTTACATTATTTCTGATGGGAAAAATTTGATTGGTCGTCATCATGCCTCCTGGAACCAATTAACAATGAATACCATGGTACCACGGTAAAACTGAATGAAAAAATTATTTATAACAACAAGCAACAACAGGAAACAAATACTCTTCTGTGAAATACTTAATTGGCATTTTGGTTACATACTTCCGGTTTTAATGACTGTAAATCAGTCTCTCTAACAGAAATTTATTGTGGAAAGGACTTAAAAACCATTTATGAATCTGCTCCGAGGAGAACCATTAACTCAGGTGCATGTCTCATCATTACTGTGTGATCAGCCAGTTGCTCCTAACTGAGCCCCTCTCAATGTCTGTAGAACAGAACATCTTTAATTCAAAGCTTCTAGGAGGTATAAGAAAGATTTATCACAATAGGGAATTTCAAACATTATTTTTGACCTACATTTCTTTATGCACCATAGTTTCTTCAACCAGTCCCCACATCTGGGGTTGTCTTTAGACTTTTGCATCTATAAATAATGCCATATTGATAACCTTGAAAACATGTTCTGTATTTTTTTCAAGATACCTTTAGTTTGATACTCCTTGAAATTTCTTGGATTTGATGGATTCTATTAGGAATTGAGAATACCTTTCAAAGGTAATGAAGACTATCTGCTTTTGTTGGATTTACAATTTTCTCTTTTAAGTGTTGGTGGGGATGTAAAGAAAAAGGAACCCCCGTTCACTGTTGGTGGGATTGCAAATTGGTGCAGCCACTACGGAAAACAGTATGGAGGTTCCTCATAAAATAAAAATAGGACTACCGTATGACCCAACAATTCCACTTCTGCATATGGATCTGAAGAAATCCAAAACACTAATTTAAAAAGATATATGCATCTCTATGTTCACAGTTGCACTATTTACAAGTACAATAGTCAGGATATGGAAGCTACTCAAGTATCCATCAATAGACAATTGGATAAAGAAGAGGTGGTACATGCATACAATGGAATGCTACTCAGCCATAAAACTAGAATGAAATCTTACCATTTATGACAACATGAGTGGACCTAGAGTGTATTATGTTAAGTAAAATAAGTTAGACAGGGAAACATAAATAGCATCTGTTCTCACTTATATGTGGAATTTAAAGAACAAAATAAATAGAACAGAAACAGAGAACAAACTGATGGCTACCACAGGGGAGTGGGTTAGGGAGTTGGGTAAAGAAGGTAAAGGGATTAAGAAATACAAATTGGTAGTTACAAAATAGTCACAGGGACATAGAGTACAGCGTAGGGAATGTAGCCAATAATATTGTAATAACTATGTATGGTGCCAGATGGGTACTGAACTAATCAGGGGATCACTCTGCAAATTATATAAATGCCTATCCACTACGCTATACACCTGAACCTAATATGAAGTAATATTGAATGTCAATGGTAATTGAAAAATAATTTCCCCCTAAGTTATACTACTTTTTTATGCTCCCTTTTCACTTATGGTCTGGATAAAAAAGAGTTAAATCCAAATATACAGATGATAGATAGATAGATGATAGAGAGATGGATGGATGGATTAATGGATGGATGGATTAATGGATGGATGGATGGATAGATGATAGAAAGATAATAGGTAGGTAGGTACCGGTAGATAGATGATTCATGATAGAGATAAACAAATAGATTTATTATTACACTCTAGAGTCTTAGGAAGGCGAAAATAACAATATGAACTAATGTTCACTGTGGCAGAAATAGCTATCTACTTATAAAAAAACCTATTTCCTTTTCTACTGGACATAAAATTAAACCACATTTACTGGCCTCCCTTGCTGGTAGATGAGACCTTTTTCCTAATACTTGACGAGATGAGTAGGAGTGTTGTGTTCTACATCCATCCTGGCCCATAAAATTCCTTTTCTGTGTGATCACTTAGCTTCTTCTCCCACTTCAGTAGTTCTCAAAGTGTGGTCTTCGAATGAGCAGCAGGGTCACCTAGGACGTTGTTAAAATGCAAATTCCTGAGTTTCATCCCAGACCTGCTGAGTGAGAAACATTTCAAGGTCAGTAGAACAATTGTTCTTCTAACATATCCTCTGGCAGCAGAACCGCAATGTAGAAGGCACTTGGATTTCTGAATGCCACGTGGAAGGCCATGTTATAATCAAAAGCACCTTTATTTGTCTTTAACCTTGACAAAAAGTAATGTGTTACTTTTAGCAAAGACACTTAACAACAGGGATATGCTACTGACAATGGTCCTCAGCCTTTCGTGAACACGGCTTGTTTCTTATTGTCAACAAAGTTTGTTGGGGACCATCCAGGTTAACAAAGGAAACTCCATTTTAGACCTGACTCCATTTTGAAGAAGCTTCGGCTTCCCCAAAAGAGCACCAGTTATCAGAAATCACATGAAACCTTATGGGTTGGCTGGTAACTAAAGATAGCCCATTGCTTAGCACCCAGCCCCAACCAATCACCTTTTGACAAATACCCCACCAAGCAGATAGCCCTGCCCTCCTTTGTCCCTACTGCATTTATACCGCTGTAACTGAAATAAAAATTTGAGGCTTGATCAGAATCCTGTCTTGCCTCCATTTCTTTGTGTCTCCTGTCTCTCATCCTCCACAGGGTCCTCCTCTCCCCGTGTTGTCGTGCCCTGCTGGTCGGGGCAAAAGTTCCTTCTGGATATCACAGTATAATTATTTTTTTGTTAAGGTTTTTTTTATTGTTTTTGACAGAGAGAGAGACAAAAGAGAAGGGGTAGGGCGGAGAGCAGTCTCCATAGTAGTACGTCATCAGTTTTTGACAGTTTCATTCCATAGGTGGGTGCCGGGCTGTGCAGGTCAGGAACCGGGCTGAGAGTCTCTCGCATGGGAGTCACACCCCTACTAGGGACCTCCTACATGGAAAACACACCCTGGCCAGAACTGAACTGGGGGTGTATTTGTCTGCCCGGCCAGGGCTGGGATATGATCATCAGACCCTGGGGCTGCAAGATGAGCTCTCAACCCTTTGAGCCATCCGAGCTTCCCCACAATATAGTTATTGATAGGGGTGAATGAATAGCCATCTCCTGGTGTATAAAAAAGTAAAGGAACAAAGAGGATACATACCTAAAATTTAGTGGACATGACAAACTTAATAAACTCAGAATTGTAGCGACTTCCAGCTATTTCGTTTGATAATTTTTTTTAAAGTAGTTTCTGTAGAAATGGAAAGCTGCTCTTAGCTATAACACAGTGATCACTCCAGGCAGATGATACAATATTTCTGTTAGTTTTAGAGAAAGATAATGATGTCCACTTTCCACTGGACTTTAAGTAGCAGGCTATGGCCATTGTTCTATTTTTTTTTTTTAATATTAAAGTTATTGGTATGACATTGGTTAGTAAACATTATATAGGTTCTAAGTGTGCAATTGTATAGTATATCATCTCTGTGTTGCATTGTGTGCTCACCACCCAGAGTCAGTTCTCCCATCAGCACATATTTGATGCCCCCTTCCCTCCTGTACAACCCACCTCTCTTCTTACTCTCATGTAACCAGTAAACTATAGACTGTGTCTGTGAGTTTTTGTATCTTTATTACGTTCAGTTTTATATTCTACATATAAGTGAAGTCATATGGTTCTTGATTTCTTTTTTTTCTGTTATTGCCATTTTCAACATCAGTTGAAATTACTGGGATGTCTGATGATATAAACCAAATAAGATTTAATAAAAAAGAAGAAGTAGTCCATTGGAAATAATGCAACTCTGTTCTGTATCTTTTGCTAAAATAGACTTTGAACCCAAACCCAGATATATTTATGTGGTTAGAAAGATCAATAATATATGTTGTGAAATGTGAGATAGATATGCCATTGAAGCATTTGCAAGACAGATACAAAGCTTTCTTAGGTGCTTGTAAATTTTACATTTTTTTCCTGGATATTGTTAGTTATTTTTTACTTGACTATCTCAAAATGTACTATAACAGGTACAATTTCTTTTTTATAAAATGTTTTTATATGTCATTGAGTCAGAAAGTTCTGTACAGGATTGATAGTCATGAATAATTAAATATAGGACTCAAATTATGTTTGGTTCAGTAATTATCCTTCTCCTTGGACTTTTGGTAGAATAGGACATTCATATAGTTGGTTATTTCAAATAACCTGGTGAATTTAGTTTTGTTTTGCATGATGGTATACTAATCACTTATAATCAGTTACTCAGAAATATACTGACTTACGTGCTAAGTGTAGTGAAACACATTACCTTTCACATAGAAGTAATTATCATTAATCTATTTATTCAAAGTAGAAGAGAAAAGGTCATTGCCATAGACTTAAAGAACTCTTAAAATACAAATTAACAATTGAACTGTATTGAATAAAACTTGTTGAATGTTTATTTTAAGGGATGTTGTTTTGTTTGGTTGCCAGGAAATAATTCTTGAGAAGTAATATATTACAATTAGTTTCTTAATCCAAGGAACTCTATTATACTCTGCTAGGATTTATGTAATTACATTAATTAATGTCGCACTTATGTAGAACTGCACTAAATACCCAATGTAAGAAATCTCCTGAAATACCTCCATCCTTCAGAACTGGTGCCAAATATTTTAATAATGGAATCTGTATTTACTATGTGTTTTATAATTGTCAAGGACAAAATTAAAGCAAGACTGGTAAGAGAAAAAAGGCTAAAGACCTTTCCTCTACGTGAAATCTGCTCTGAAACAGGAAAAAGCAATCTGTGTATTTTTGCTAGGCCAGCTTGACAAAATAGTGTTCCCAGGCAAATGTTAGCTAAGAAACTCTAAATGTTCTTTTCTAACATCTGTAAACATCATGAACAAAGTGGTTTTCTTGAGTTGGAATACAAAATAATGCAATAAGAACACCTTTCTGCTATTTGCGTTGACCACACTTGACCAATATCCATTCTATGCAAATTTTCCTCATAACATTGTATTGTAAAACAAGTGTCTTTCTTCAAAAAGACAATCTTTTTTTACTGTACTCATTGTATTCTAAAAGTCATATGCATCTTAGAAAATATCAAAAACACTTAGATATTTCATTAATAAAAAACAAGCCAAAAATCTGTCACTGTCTACACTCTGAAAGCTTTCTTTCTTTCTTATGTTAATTAGGATCCCTTATTTGGATTAGGTGTCTATTAAGTTCTCTGTAAAGTTGCATGGGAATCATTAAATAATAAAACTTAATTATTGAAAGTGTATTGCAAAGTGACTGCCTATGACAGTACATTGCATCAAAAAATAAAACACA
The DNA here is from genome assembly GCA_004027555.1 of Craseonycteris thonglongyai. Classification (NCBI taxonomy): domain Eukaryota; kingdom Metazoa; phylum Chordata; class Mammalia; order Chiroptera; family Craseonycteridae; genus Craseonycteris; species Craseonycteris thonglongyai. Next base: position 8,369 of record PVKE010014814.1, read on the forward strand.
AGAGAAGTGTGAACTCATCAATTTGAATATCTTTTGATAAATAATTTGCCTTTTGTGGAGACATTTAGTAAGAATTATTCATTAAAAAAATTAAAAGTTGATTTAATTTGAGATAGAAAACTATTTATTATTCTCTGTTCTTATTAATAGGATCCAAAACAGATGTGTAATACACTGAAGTTGAAAAATGGTTAATTGAAATAAATTCAGTGGAAAACAGTAAGGAAAGTAAGCAATAGAAAGGAAAAATAACCCTAAAATTATATGGAAGAAATGCCTCAGGTATAACTGAATAAAATAAAATAATTCATTAGTAGTGAATCATTTTGGAAAAATTCTTGTTTATAAATTATTGAGGACTCTCTCCCATTTATGTCATAAATTTTAATTATGCACATCATTGTATTTCAATAATGTTGGTGTGAGTAATTTTTTAGTATTATAGTAATATTTATTATAATAATCCCTTGCCTTTTTATAGTGGGTCACATGCCAAAGAATACCAATGCTTGTCAGGAGGCCAAAAAAACTAGGGAAAGGTAGGCAAAAAAATTTCCCTAGAATCTTCAGAGGAAGAATAGCTCTGCAGACACTTTATTTTGAACTTCTAGCTCCTAGAACTATGTGAGAATTTCTGAGGCATTAAGCAACTCAGTTTTTGGTAACTTGTTACAACAGCCTAAGAAACTAGGACAGAAAATAGTTCAATGTTTGAAAACCAATCAGTGTAATTCATCATATTAAAAACTAAATAATAAAAAACACAGGATTATCTCCATGTGGACAGAGAAATCATTTGACAGATTTGTGACTAAGAATTCTCAGCAAACTAGGTAAAGAAAGGTGTTATCTTAGCCTAACAGGGAGATCTGTAAAAACCTTTAAGCAATATCATGCTTAATGGTGGGAGAGTGAATGCCTCACATTCTCTACCCCCATCCCCACAGATCATGAAAAGAGAAAGAATGCTGTCTCTCACCACTCTTATTCAACATCATATTAGCAGTTCTATTCAATGTAATAAGGCAAGAAAAAGAAATAAAAAGACATACAGATTAGATATTAAGAAATAAAACTGTTTATGTTCAAAGATGAAATACTTGTATATCTATGTAGAAAATCCCAAAGAGTCTATAAAAACTTCCCAGAACTAATAAGCAAGTGTTGTAAAGTTACAGGAAACAAGTTTAATATATAACATTCAACTATATTCCTATATACCTACAAGTATAGCTATATTCTTATATACTGGCTGAGGGTAGTAGCACAAATAGGACAAAATGCATGTTAATATGTACCTTGTTTTTACTTAATTAACTATTTTATGCATAAAAAGTTGTGGCAACTAGTATAAGGAACACTCATGTAAATCCTCAGTTCAGCTTAAGTTACACTATATTACAGATTCAGCTGAATCTCATAGTGTACTTCTCCCAAATCCCGTATTATCCTTTGTCAGAGTTTATCATTATTTTAAATTTAGATTTGCCATTTCCACGTTTTTAAAATGATCATACACATATATGTTTATCCACAAACAAAAAATTATATTGTTTTCATCTGTTACAAAAATATGTGTAAATAACATATTAAATTTATCCTTCTGCAAATAGATGTTTTTACTCCATTATATTGGTGAGATTTAATGGGATTTTTACAGGTAGTTTTTGTTAATTTGTTTTGTTCAGTTTATATGATATTACTGTATAAGTATACTACAAGTTCTATATCTATTCTATAAATAAGCTTTAAGTTCATTTCCAACTTTTCACCATTGTAAACAGTGGTGCAATGAACAGTCATTTACATATCTCACTGTGTTGATGGGTCAGAGTTTTTCCAGAGCAGTAGTTCTCAAAGTGTGGGCCCCAGAACAGCAGCAGCAGTTTTACTTGGAAGCATTTTAGAAATAAAAGTTCTCGGGGCCACTCAAGTATTGCTGAGTTAAAGACTAATGGTGGGAGTAGCAGTCTCTGTTTTAGTATACCTTCTAGTTGATTCTGCTGCAGGCTAAAGTTTGCTGACTCTTGGCTTAGAGAATATATGTAATTGTGAAATTATTGTGTCAAAGCATACACATATGCCGTCATCAAATATATATTATAAAGTTCTTTTCTTAATAGTACTACATATTTATACTTTAATCAGTTATATATATAGAGAGAGTCCCTTTTTGCTCCATATCCTCTCCAACACCTAGTATTTTCATATTTAAAAAAAAATTGCCAGGGGACGCTGGGATAGCTCAGCAGGTTAAGCTCTTGCTTTGCAGCCCCTAGGTCTGAGGATCGAATCTCATTCCCAGAGCCTGCGGACCCACATGCTGAACTGGGGTGTGGCACCCAGTTCATTTCTTGCTGGGGCGAGCCCTCCATGTGGGAAGCCTCTGGTTCAGCGCCCAGCTCGTAGAGGGTAAGAGGGGTGGTAAAAAAGGCTAACGGGGATCAATTCTATAGTGATAGAGGGAGACTGTGTGAACAAACTATGCAATATATAGATGATATATTATAGAATTGTACATTGAGACCTATATGATTTTATTAACCAATGTCACCTCAATAAATTTCACTAAAAAAATTAAAAGTAATGTGTATATGTGACAACAATGTTGTTAGGCTTAGCACCCTTACTAGGGATAAGCTATATGTTTGCTTTTGAGATTCGGGATAACATGGGCAAATCAGAATGTGCCATGAATGGAAGACAGTGTACACTCTGGGAAGATATAGGATTTTCCTGTGAGATAATTCTAAATAACTCTGAGATGAACTTTTTCTACAGACTGAACACTTAGCTTTGGCTCGTGAAACTATGCTGATCTTTATTTTGTGCCTCATTAAAGCTGTGAAATTATTATTTTTTAAAGTATTTTTTAATTAATTGTTAAATGCATTGGAGTGACATTGGTTGGTAAAAATTACATAGGTTCTAGGTGTACAATTCTACATACATCAACTATGTGTTGCATTATGTGCTCCCCACCCAGAGTCCGCTCTCTTTCCACGACCATATATTTGACGCCCCTTCTTGACTCCCCTACCCCCTCCTCCCCTTTACCCTCAGGTAACTACTAAACTATTGACTGTATCCACGAGTTTTTGTTCCTTTGTTACTTTCAGTTTTATATTCCACTTATAAGTGAAGTCATATGGTTCTTGATTTTTTTCAGTCTGAGTTATCTCAAAACTGTGAAATTATTTAAACATCTCACAGGCGACCTTCTATCTAAGGAGTGTTCGTTAGGATGCCCTTCGTTCCTTTTGAGTTTCTTTTAAACTAATACTAGGAAAGAGACAAGATTAGGTAATATCAGAAATATATTATATCTCTGCTCATGCAGTTGTTAGGAAGATAACAGAAATAGAACTAAGTTCAAAATAATACCTGTTTAATATTGTAAATAACATTTCAAATAAGATGTATTTGTCTTAATGAAAATGTGTTAGAGTGTTATGGTTTTTATTTGTGGCATTTCTCAGTTCTTCAAATGATTTTAATGTTTGCCTTTATAAAGATATATTTGGAAGTGCTAATTGGTATTTATTTAGCAGACAACCCACTAAGCAGGCAGGAGAGCATAAGAAGATTTCATAAGAATAAATTTAATGCTGAGTTAAATTACATGGCAGAAGTTGATATAAAAATAAAAAGGCAAACACATACAGATGAGGTGGGAAGTTTAAGTATTAGTCAGAGTAAAGGTGTTTATTACCCAAAAGCAGAATGAAAATAGAGTATTTGCACTTGATAGCGGTCTATTCACACTGTATTGTTCGGTGGCATTGTCTTTGATCATTATTTTCATAATATTCCTTAAAACAAGCATAGTAAAGAAAGAATAGTAATAAAGGCTACTTGTATTCTTATTTACTATGTATCAAGCACTACTAATGGCAATTTACATGCAGTTACTACATTTAATCTTCAAGCATGTTTATGAACTGGGTACTGTTATTATCCTAATTTTATACATAAGGAAATTTAGGCACAGAGAATTTAAACCATTCACTGAAGATCACACAGACAGAAAAGGGTAGAAGTTGAATGTGAACTAAAATTCCTTGACTCCAGAAGCTGGGTAGTTATTCACAATGTTATACAGGTTTTTCTAACAACTCTTCCTGGCCAGAGATTATACTCTACATTTCAATTAAATTTTCTTATTTAATGCTCACAACTCCACCAACTGCACATTGCTAACGTTATTTTATAGAAGAGGAGATTGAATGTAAGCCCTTTCTTTCATGACATAAAGCATGTTAGAATGGCTATGAACCTCACTAGTACCATAGAATAACCATGGAAGATCAATCCATCACTCTGTGCCCATATTGTGATAAAAAATGAAGCAAGATATAAGAGAGAATCCACTTACTATCTCTAAATAGAGATAACTGGCCCAAGCAAAATAAATTTTTTATTTAAGTTTCGATGTAAGTTTTGATAAGAATATATCACTTAAATTAAATTGAAGTAGTATATCTATGAGTCTAGTATCTGTAAAGAAAAGTAGGAAGGGCAATTCTTTCTTCAACTATGAATTCCAGAATATGTATATATCAGGTACTCTATAGTAGCGTTGGTTATAAGATTAGTCTAATAAATTAATGAATGACAACCTCTAAGACTACTAAATCTTTGGGGAAAAAAAATAGAGAAAGAAACTTACATTTTCCATGAAATCATATGTCTGTTGGGTACCTAGGTTTGCTGATGAGACTCTTAATGCATAAACTTAACCAAAGCTTCAGTGTTCACAGGAAAGGTCAAGTCACAATCTGGGTATATCTTAGGCAATAGAAATTAAAGCAAGCAGTTCCTTTCTTTTTGTAAATACATTTTTTTTAATTGTTTTTGACAGAGAAAGAGAGAAAGAGAGTGATACAGAGACAGAGAGAGAACTGAACTGGGGGCACACCCCCGTTCAGCATACGGGTCCACACGGGCCGGGGCCGGAATTTGATTCTCGGTCCCCGGCACTGCAAAGTGAGCGCTTAACCCACTGAGCCATCCCAGCTTCCCCAAAGCAAGTAGTTTCTTAGTTTAACATGAAGAAGCTATAAATGGGGGAAGATGGGTAGAAAGTGAAGAAATATGCAACTCTCATGATAAAAATAGTTTGCTAACCCAATGGAAGAAGCAATTAGAAAAAAAGTATTGTCTGAGTGAATGCATACCAAAGGAAGATACCGTAATATATAATACAATGACTCTCTGGAAGTGGATCTGAAATGATCTCATGTATATGATATGAGAGGAGAATTAGAGAGTTATGGGTAACATAGGTTACAACATAATGATTTAGTGATGTTTATTTATTTCATTCATTCAATCAACAGACATTTAATTGAGGGACTGCTTATTCCCAGACACTACTTAAATTTCTGGGGGATCAATAGTGGTCAAAATTGCAAAAAAAAAATACTACTGCTTTATGGTCCTAATTCTAATGATACATAATAAAATAATGTGTGAGTAAAATATTGATGTGTTAGATCATGATAGATCATATGGGGAGAAATAAAGTAGAGGAAGCGGGTAGGGAGTATTGAAGAGGAAAGGTGATTCTAATACAAATAGAGTGTTTAGGGAAGTCCTCAGAAAGAAGAACTGAGAGCAAACCTGAATAAAAAGAGAAGCTAGCTGCACAAATTCCTGGGCAGACCTATCAGGCAGAAAGATTAGCGAGTGCAAAAGTCCAGAAACAGAAATTTGGTATCTTTCAGGACAAGAAAGGAGACTAGAGTGACTTTGAGGACAAGAAAGGAGACTAGAATGACTGAGATGGACACAACTAGAGGAAGACAGTGAGAGATGAAGCCATTGTGAAAATGAAAGCCAAATCTGCTTGGGCCCTGGGGAGAAACAGGTAAGGAGCAGGCCTGCCACCCATTCTTTCTCTCCCTTTACAAGGGGACATCATGGGAAACAAAAATGATTAGCCAATCAAATATGACTTAAACAGGCCAGTAACAAACCTTCTGGCACAAAAGCCATTTGTGTTTACTAGCAGGAGCGTCTTTGCTTATGGAATACTTTCAGCAGGGTATACCTGCTCTGTGGAGAATTGCATATGATCAGACATTCAGTCACGTCCAACCTATGGCCTAGGATGGTGTTCAGTGTGGCCCAACACAAATTCTTACAACATAATGAGATTTTTTTGCGACTGTTTATTGAGCTCATCAGCTATCATTAGTGTTAGTGGATTTTATGTGTGGCCCAAGACAATTCTTCCAATGTGGCCCAGGGAAGACAAAAAGTTTGACAGTTGCTGGCATATGATAAACAAATGGAATTGATTTGGTTCTAGGAAACATGTTGTGAAAGCAAGAATGAAATATAGCTACATTACCCAAACAGAAGCCTTTGAGTAAATAATATACTCAGATTACTTAGATTTTATATATTTTAAAGATTAATTTTTATTGTTTTTTGACAGGGAGACAGACAGACAGACAGACAGAGACAGGGGGAGAGCCCAGAGCAGTCTCTGTAGTTGACAGCATTAGTTTTCCATATAGTTTCACTCCACAGGTGGGCGCGGGGCTGCGCAGGGCAGGAACTGGGCTGGGCAAGAAGTGAACTGGGGGCACACCCAAGTTCAGCATAAGGGTTCACCTGGGTCAGGGCTTGGATTCAATCCTCAGGCTCTGGTGCTGCAAAGAAAGCACTTAACCAGCTGAGCCATCCCAGCTTCCCCTTGATTTATATATTAATTGCACCACGCAAATCCTGAAACAGTGAGAAAAAACATGAGGAGTTGTATCCTAGACTTCCTCTGCTTTGCCTCTTCCTCCTAATCACTCCTGTTCTTGAAATTATTAGAAGCTTGATATTCAGTAAGACCTCTGATTCACATGTGTCTGACTTGACAGTCTGACCCTTTATATTATCTAAGGGTCTCATAGCAGACCACTACAAGGATTTTTGGCTCTTTCTCTGAATGATATGTAGTCATTGGAAAATTTTGAACAGGTAACTTAAATTATAAAATGAAGAATGGATTGTAGAGAAACAAATATAGAAGGAGGGAAAGAATATTGCAACTCTGCAGGCAGGAACTCAGAGTGATTTGGGTCAGAAAGGTCGCAGTGTATATGGTAAGAAGTGATTGGTTTTGGGATGTTATGGCATCAAGAATGATAAGACTCAAACTATAGCTAACTAGGAAATGTCTATAACAGTGGTATCCAAACTTTTGGCTTCCCTGGGCCACATTAGAAGAAGAAAAATTGTCTTGGACCACACATAAAATATACTAACACTAATGATAGCTGATAAACTAGAAAAAAAAAAAGGTTGCAAAAAAATCTCATAATGTTTTAAGAATTTGTTCTGGGCCACAGGCCACAGATTGGACATGCCTGGTCTACAAGAACCGTTCTTAGATGAATAAATACATTGATTCCAAAGAAAAGCACAGAGTTAAAGCACTAAGGTTTGAGTGACAATAGATGACATCTTAAAGGACAGCTAATTTAAAATGTGAATAAATGTTAAAGTTCTATATAGGCAAAATTTAAATGGCTTAATTAAGCAGCAGTTATGATGGTGAATTTGGTTTCTGTGAAAGTCTTGGTTTCTCTTTGCTCACTTCCTTTTTTGTGTGTGGACTTATGACGTGGAATAGGTTAGTGGATGTGAATGAACTCAAACCTACAACAAGCAGAACCACTTTTAAGGAAAGTTCATTCCTTTTTGTTGCTGAAATATTACATTGTATGGATATGCCATGATTATCCATTCTTTAGTTGGTAGACATTTATGATGACTGCTTTTAATTTTTAAATTATAAACAGAACTGCTATTAATGTTCATGAAGAGTTGTGTGTGTGTGTTGTGTGTAGACATCTGGAATTCATGTCCCTTTGCAAACTAGGCACTCTAATCTCCTAGAACTCCTTGTCAGTGTTATTTCACTTAAGACAGACTTCCATTTTTGGTTGTTGTTGTTTTTTTTTAAGTCAATCTTAGGCTAAACTTTCTCTTATCTCTTTGCTCTTTCCCCCTAAGCTACATTCCTTGTCCATGTAGTGGAACAGTGCTTTTTATGCTTGTAGGTAATTTGAAGACTGGGTTTTCCCTTTCTTTCAGTTATGTTGTGGGTATGGGTCTTGCTTCATTTATTCTTATTCTTCATCAGTTTTTAAAGGGTGTTATTGGAAGATTTGAACTAACTGGTCAGCATTCCTTTGGCCACCAGCTAAAAAGATGAAGATAGAGTATGGTAGTTAGAATATATATATATACTCCTCACCCCCCAAGATATCAGGGGCCAATCTCTAGAAACTGTGACTGTTACCTTATAAGAAATAACAGATTTTGCGGATGTGATTAAATTAAGAATTGCATGAGGGAGAGATCATTGCAGATTAGCCAGGTAAATCCTAAATGCAATTGCAAGTATCCTTATATGAGAGAGATAGTGGAACATTTGACACACACAGAGAGGAGAAGGCTATGTGAAGACAAAGCAGAGAGAGATTTGAGGATACTGGTCTTAAAGATTGGAGTCTAAGGACCAGCCACCAGAAGCTGGAAGAGCAGGGAATGAATTCTTTCCCAGAGTCTCTGGACAGAGCGTCTTCCTGCTGACACTTTGATTTCAACTCAGTTATACTGTTTCCTAAGGATACCTGGCCTCTGGGCTGAAAGATAATGAACTTCTGTGGGTTTAAGGCACTCAGTTGTGGCAATTTGACACAGCAACCATGGGAAACTAATGCCGAGAGGTTTTCTTGTCTACCTTTACTTGAAGATTGTCAGGTGTACATCTAACTCAATAAGGCACAACTTAAAACCTTATATTAGGTACCTCTCCACTTAATTGGCCACTAAACATGTCCAGTCACAGGACAATTATCACTGACAGTTTTTCTTCTTAGTCTATGCCCAGCTTGTCCAACCCACAACCCGCAGGCCACATGCAGCCCAGGATGGCTCAGCATATGACTCAACACAAATTTGTACACTTTCTGAAAACATTATAAGCTTTTGTGTGTGTGTGATTTTTTTTAGCTCATCAGCCATCATTAGTGTTAGTGTGTTTTATGTGTGGCCTAAGACCACTCTCCTTCTTCCAAAAGACTGGCATGATGACATTATTTACATGGACTCTACTACCCAGTAATAGAGGCTGAACATACATTTGAGGAGTGTTGAATGAATCTGTGCTCTTCTGGTATATTCTAACTACTATTCCTGCAGCCCACCTTTCTTGCACTCATTTTACAAGAGCCAAAACAAAGCAAAACAAAAAACAAAAAAAGTTTGAGTGGTACCCATCTACTAGTGAAGTGAGTTATCAACATTATCATGTAACATGAAGAATTTACTAATCGGAAATGCCGTTCTTTGATTATTTTACTGAATCATGTGTTCTTCAAGTAGTGACTAGTGAGATGATATATTTTTAGGCTTACTAAGTCAGCCTCCACTACGATACAATGAGGAGTCTATCTCAAAGACAAATTTCAGTTCCCAGTCTTAAAACTGATATGAAATCAGAAATATTTTAGTTTAGCTCCCAAGAAGCCTGTTACTTAAAAAAAAAAGTGTGAGCAAATTTGATGTATCAAAAGCGGAAAATTTTATGTGTATATGTACTATTTCTATTTGTTGATGTTTTCAATTGTGAAGAAAAACTCCAAAACATAATGGAAGAAAACAAGTTGTGCCTAACATGCAAGTAATTGTTAAGTGGTTTCAAATTACATATGAGTGAAAAATAATCATCTAATATTTAAAAATAACTTCCCTAGAGGTAACGTTTAAAGAATAGCCTTTGATCATTGCAAAAACTTTCCATAGATGATAGGACAATTCAAAATACAGGAATTTCATAGAAGAAAAATAAATGAAACTCAGAATAGTTTGGTGACTTGCCTTAGATTACAGAGAGTAAAGCTCCCTTGATATTTACATCTCCAATATTCTTGGAACTTACAGCATCATTTGGTGACAGGTTAAATTTAGCAGTACTAACATTATGAATTCACTTGAGAAGAAAGGAAACAATTCTAGAACAATTCAAAATTAGTACCAGTGCATTGAATAACATGTTAAAATTATCAGTCATTTTAAAGTTGAGCTAAAACTCCATTTTAGGAAAATTTGCAACTTTCAAATTTGAATATAGTCTCTGAATTTTTGATCCTGTAAGAAAGTATTCAGTGTGAACTCATTTTAATAACAGTTCAAGTGCCTAGAATGATAACAATTTGTGGAAGTGGTATTTTCTTTATTAATACGACAAACCAATACGCTTCATAAAATGGATGATTTTATTTCTAGGCTTAATGGCTTTCCTCTAAAATGAGCACACAATTACCTTTTTATCTTTTTTCACAAAACTGAACTGAATTCAAAATAAAATAAGAGTGAACACAAAGTAAAGAATCTATTGAAAGCTTGTCCATATTTCTTCTTTGCTTAGCCAACCCAGAAAGCCAATATAAGAACACTATCTATTCTGCAATTTACATTCCTGCTGCAATGCAGTGGCTTTAACTGTTAATTGAAGCTACAGAATAGCAGGCCAGAAAAGTCTTTTGCCAATTGTATTGCATAATTCAGCGTTACTCTCAAATGCAATAGCACAGTTTTACTCCTTGGCTTGTCTCCTAATTATATTTAGCATTTCTAAACAAATAAGAAAGGATATCATGGCTGCTTATTGTGTGTATAAATGAGATATATGTTCTGTATATTCTTGCTGCCAACAACAAAAAAGTCTACTGCTTTTTCTTCTTTTCTTCCTGCTTTTCTTGTTTTGTTTTGAGGATAAGTAAACTTTAGTTTTACCTGTGTGGTATGGCATTAAACCAAAGAAATATGTATCTTCTTTGACTATGTGTATAATTATCCACTTATTTATTCACTTCTTTTTGAAATTTGATTCAGTTACTGGTTAGTGATTGCCTATAATACACCAAGCAGTCTTCAAAGTTCTAGAAAGATACTTGACCAACCTCCAGTCTATACTTTCAAGGGACTGAGTTTAGAATAGGATGTAGATAAGGGAACCTGATTCTATGTGTGGAATGCCACATCTGAGGGTTGCTTGGGTTAATAAAAAAGCACCAAGGAACGGCTTCCAACTTAACCTGAACATTTCCAGAAAAATTTCTTAGAAGTCGTGTTTAACATTTTCATAATGGTATTGATTTTGCCATCAACACTACCTGAGGCTTATTTTATAGGCAGTCTCATGTCACAAACTTCTTCCATGAGCAAAGTACTGATACCCTTTGATTTTTTAATTCAGAAAGAGTGTTTTTCTTGTCCTATGGCCATGCTTGAGGTTGATATGTGACAAATGAGAATTGTGAGGTAGAATTACTCATGGAATGAACCCTAATCTACCTCTGGTCCCAGTGGGCTTAATAAATGAAGACAAGGGTGGGCCCTGTGTAAGTGACTACCCAGTTCATGCTAATTTATTTTAATTACATAGTAAATATGCTTGTATACATAAGAGAAAAGGTAGCTTAACGATGACAGTGTTTATCACAAGTATCATTACATTTAAACACCAAAATACTGCAACATCATTGGTTTTAGAAACTGAAATCTCACACTTGAGTTAATCATTATAATGGAAATTTGGAAATTTTCACACTAATACAACCCTTGGCTTCAAAATTTCTTCAGTAAAAATAAGTAATTTTAGTACCACGTGTAGATACAGTAGACTCTCAATTAACCAGAACTCAAGCAACTGGCACTTTTAAGCAACTGGCAGAAAAATCGAGGAAATAATACTATGTTTATCTGGCATGGATGCTGGTTAACAGAGAGTAACACTTATCAGGTATCTACCCATCCCCATGGGTGCCTGGTAAATGGAGTCTACTGTATCTTCCTATGTCCTTGGTTACAATGTTCTGCTGTTCTCCATGACCATTCTGTATATGCCTCTTCCAACAACTTATTCAACATTTTTGTTCATCTCTTCTAAAGAAGATAGAGGAAATCACATACGAACTCTCCCATTTTTCTGCCATCTACACCTACAGACGTGAATGCTGTAGCTCCTCACTTCCTTTCCTCTAGTCTCTGATACTGAGGTTCTCTCAAGACTTAATCAGGTTAAATCCTCCACCAATTTGGGCTTGGATTCCACTCCTTCTCCTACTCCTGGGACTTGTCTATCTCAGTTATTTATTTTTTCTGCAGAATCTTCAAGCTTTACTTATCTCCTGACTTTTTTCCCCTTTATCATGTAAACATGCTTAGATCTTTTCCATCCTTACAAATACCAACAATAAAAATTGCTTAACCCTAAGGACATGCCTGTGGCTACAATCCACTTTCTTCCATTACATCCTCACAAAGCTTGTCTACTTTTGTAGTCTCTGTTTCCCCACTTTTTGTCATGTTTCACCCCATAATAAGCTGACCGGATGTCCCATTTTAAAGCAGATAAAAAACAACAATACTGTCCTATCTCAAACAGTACCTATGGTCAGCATACTGACCTCTTAAATTTATCCCAGTGAGATTAGGCTGACCATACATACCATTTGAAATGGGAGAGTACCATTATTTTCAATCCAGATTAGAAAGGTATGTCAGGTCAGCCTACCCCATAACAATATGCCTAAATTCTGTGTTGACAGCCATACTGACAAATGCAACATGATAAAAATGAAACTCAAGGGGAAGCCGGGATGGCTCACTGGGTTAAGCGCTCACTTTGCAGTGCCAGTGACCGGGTATCAAATCCTGGCCCTGGCCTGTGCAGACCCATATGCTGAACTGGGAGCTCCCCCAGTTCAGTTCTCTCTCTGTCTCTGTCTCTGTCTCTGTCTCTGTATCTCTCTCTCTCTCTCTCTCTCTCTGTCAAAAGAAAGAAAGAAAGAAAGAAACTCTGTTGCATTTGTCACCTTTGATCATTTTCTCCATTAAAGGTATTTTCTAGCTTTGAAATTTTTTTCATGTTGTTTCCAAGACAGCTTTGTGTTAGCCAGGAAGACTGCTGAAGCAGGCCTTGAACTCTTATTTAATCTTTTAGGCCCACACATATAATTTACTGAGTTACACAAGTATCCTTACAAAAATGCAAAGTTTACCATATTAATCCCCTGATTAAATTAATCAAAGATTTTCATCATCTGAGAAATAAAATTCTGACACCTTAGAAGGGTTTCAAGGACCTCTTGATTTTTCTGTCTAGTTTCAGCTTCTTGTTTTTCTTAATATTTCTGATCCTTAACTTTTGGTACTCCTAGAATTTCAGTCTTTACATAGTATTTTCCATTCTCAGTCACTCTCCTGAATGACCTTATCTGTCTTAGGGTTTCCCCTTTTAGGTCATCACTTTAGAAACACTTCAAGTTCACCATGTTAAAACTGAAATGATGGGGAAGCTGGGATGGCTCAGCGGGTTAAGTGCTCTCTTTACAGCCCCGGAGACCAGGGATCAAATCCTGGCTCCTACCCAGGCAGACCCATATGCTGAAATGGGGAGTGCCCCCAGTTCAGTTCTTGCCAGAGCCTATGAGGGAGGCTCCCGGCCCAGTTCCTGTTCTGTGCAGCCCCGCTCTCACCTATGGAGTGAAATTATATGAAAAACTAATGTCGTCAATTATGGAGACTGCTCTGGGCCCTCCCCCTTCTCTCTGTCTCTCCCTGTCTGTCTCTCTCTCTCTCTGTCAAAAACCAATAAAAAATAAATAAATAAATGTAAAAAAAACAAAAAAAACAACCCAAAACTGAAATGGTCCTTTTCCAACTAAATATGTTCAGTTTTATTTCTTTTTTTTTATTGTTACTTGTGTGACTAATGTAAGGTAAATGACTTACAACACGCCAATGCCCAATTGAGTGGAATAAAGTTCAATACAGGTCAGTAGTACGGCTTTGCTCATTAGAGTCACTCAGGGATGCATACTTCTTCTATCAAGTGCTATAGCCTCCCCTAAGGTCTAACATTACTTCTCAGGACCCTTGACACCCAGAGAGTATAATTGCAAGATTACAACAAATTTATATAAACCAGGACCAGAAATAACAAATGACAATTCTATTTGCCACTGGTCAGAACACAGTCATCTGGCCATTCGAACTGCATGGAAGGCTGAAATATGCAGTCTATTTGTAAGCCTGGGAGGGAAATAAAAGGGATGTGGTGAACACACAGCATCATCTCTGCCATAGCTGCTGTCTGCCAAACCTTTTATTCTCCTTTACTTCCTAAGTAAGTTTCAGATCTGTTACCCACTCTATGTTTAGCCCAACTTAACCCACCCATTCTCATGAGTCAGACCTCATCATTTCTCAGAAGAACCACAGCAATCGTCTCCAAACTATAATCTTTGCCTTCTTGTCTACCATCTGCACAGCTGCAGGAGTATTCAGAATAAAATTAAAATATTACCTATCACATGCCCCTGCTTGAATCCTTTCAGTGATTTCCCATCATGTACAGAGTAGATGTACCAAAGAATTGAAAAACAAGGTCCTCCTGACTTGAAATCTTCCTATTTCCCCAGCCTCCAATCTGGCTACACATTGATTTCCACTTTAGGCTCTACCAAGAATGAAAAAAATTCTGCTATTCTTAACGTGTTCCATTTAGTGTCTTTACTCATTCTCTTTCCCCATCTTGAATACCTTTTATCTCGCTACTCCATAACCTTTTCAAGATAAATAAGATATCTCTCATCAAAATTTGCATAATCTTTTGTACCTTTATCAAAAAATCAGTGATTTACTGGGGATGCTGGGATAACTCAACAGGTTGAGCACATGTCTTGTAACCATGAGGTCTGGGCATCGTATTCCGGCCCTGGCCCATGCAAACCCATATGCTGAACTGTGGTACAACTGGTAGGATGATGGTGAAAGTCTCACTTCCTCTAATGTGGGAGGCCCCCAGTTGGGTTCATGTCCCAGGTGGCCCCACGTCTACCTGTGTGGAATGAAACTATGTCACAACTAATGATGTACAACTATGGAGTCTGCTCTGCCATCCCACCTTCTCTCAAACAATAAAGCTTTTTAAAAAATTGTGTAGGTGCCTAAATAATTCATTAAACTATGAAACCCTTGAGAATAAGGGCTATGTCTTATTTATGTTTCATTCCCAACTCTAGCAGATACATAGCACTTAGTAATCATCTATAAATATGTGTCAAATGAGTAAACCTTTTCCTAAGCAGTGTCTTACCTTGAAATTCAATTCCTTTGCTTGTGTCCCTTTTACCTACATGTGTCGTGCTATTCACTTCCATGGGACTAGTTCCAGACTTCCCACGTATTCTAGCTGGTGTTTACTTTTCTATGGCCAGAGAGCAGGATAATATTATTGTTCTATTAAATTGCCCACTTTTGTACATACCCTGGCACCACATAAACCTCACAGGACACTTGGGCACTATGTCATAAGCCCAGGGAAACCCACCCAAACTTTCTGAAATTGGTCTCTTCAGAAGTCTGTGTCTTGTAGCCCATAACTGTCTTGTAAAACAGATTCCTGCTTGTAACCCCAGCTACCCCTCTTTGCTTTGCTCATTCAACTGAGCAGTAATGTGTTACCACCAAGACTGTTTTATGTTCTAACAATAGACATATAATATGTACGTTACTATCACACAGTGGGATCAAGAGTGTAGCCATGATAATAGAACAAAACAATACAAAGAAATTCAATTGGAGCAACAGAGGAGTGTGGGCGCTACTCTAAGTGGAATTTCCTGGCTTCTGAATTCGAAAATTAGTGATGCCAATTGTCAGCTTATTTTACGAAGCAGACCAACATTGAATGGAAAGTGCTTTTCACTCAGTCTTTCTCCATTATGTTTTGGTCTCAATTCAAAAATGTTAGAACCAGCTACTTCTTCAATATCTTGATTGATATCTTCAAATTATGGATCAGGATGAAGCACTAAATTAGTTGTCATTGTGCCTCACAAAAAGTACATCAGTGTTTAGTAATTAGGACCATTGAATTAAGTTAAATTATTGGACAAAAGACATACAAGTGCATAACTTATAATGCCTGGATATTTAAATAAATACTGTTCAGAGGTTAAGTATCTAGAAATCTTGAATTCAAAGTGTAGCTTGGTACCTTTTCTGATATGTAGAGGTAGAATAGAGAATATTAAAATTTCTAAATTTAGGGATATTTTTAGAAACTATTATTTATCTTTCAGTTTACTTTTAAGTAGATAGTTACTTGTACAGTTCATTTGAGTTCTTTTTTCTAATGAACAAAAATAAAAAATAAAGATTATATCTATTGCATAGATATATGATATAGATATGTTATGTTATATATCTTATTTGTCTTTGGAGATAAAATATTTTAAATCATATTTGATTATTAAATAATAGATATAAAGAAAACAGTTTTGTTTCTCAAAGCATGAATTTAATAATTAAACATTTTGTCAAATATTATAAATTTACACTTTGACGAATAAGTAGCATTTGCTTCAGATCAAAAGGTTACATATCCATTTCCCAGGCTATGCTGTATGCTTTGGTCAGTCCTGCTATATTTTCTTTTTTTTGTTTTGTTTTTTTCTTTTTTTCTTATAGAGACAGACAGACAGAAGAGGAAGGGCCCAGAGCAGTCTCCATAGTTATATGTCATCAGTTTTCAACATGGTTTTGTTCCACATGGGTGGCAGGGGCCTCCAAGAGCAGGAACTGGGCTGGGGGCCTCTCACATGGGAAGCACACCCCAGTTCAGCATATGGATTTTCATGGGCCAGGGCCGGGATTCGATCCTTGGTCCCTGGGGCTGCAATCCCGGCTTCCCCTGCTATGGTTTCTAATGTTGGCCATTCATCTTCTATCAGTTATCTTTATAAATACCAGCTCTTCCAGGATTTATAAACAAATCATTTAAAACCAAAATAAACCAAGGAACATTAATTCTGTCATGCACATGATAAAATACCAAAGATAAATAATAATTTTTGAATTAACTCAGAAAAATAGATGATAAAAAAAAGCATACTTTTAGATTGTATTGTGAAAGACTTCAGTGATAATTGTGGGTGCTAAGAAATGATTTGTCAATGTCAGTGTTTTTAAATATCTATTTATAGTAAGAGTCATTCAATCATGATCTAATTCTGTGCCCTCTAAACATATACACACACACATATATATACACACACACATACACCCCAAAATATTCAAGATTATTGCTCAGAATTTAGAAAACATATTACTTGTGCAAATAATAAATTGGCCCACACTGACCAACTCAGGATCCCATTACCTATGCTATAGACAAACTAAAATTAGTGAGAACCCTACAGCCTCTTTGAGCTGTAAGGATTCTGGGGAAGCTGAGGGAAGGTGGAAGTAGTGTTGAACCTCCAGATATTTTATCCTGAAGAAGGTGAGGAAGAAGAGGGAAAAGTGAGATTGTGGGGTGTCTGTTTGTTCTATAGCAAAGGGAAGGAATAGTTTCAAAAAAAGGACCTCAGTTCATAAGGATATACATACCCCAATGTTCATTGCAGCACTGTTCACAGTGGCCAAGTCATGGAAACAACCAAAGGGCTAGATGACTGGATAAAAAAGCTGTGATACATTTATACAACGGAATATTACTCAGTTATAAAAATAGATGAAATACTGCCATTTGCAAGAACGTGAATGGAACTTGAGATCATCACGCTAAGTGTAATAAACCAGACAGAAAAAACCAAGAACCATATGACTTCACTCATATGTGGAATATAAAACTTATCAACAAAGAAACAAAACCTCATGGACACAGTCAATAATTTAGTGGTTACCTGAGGGTAAAGGGGTGGGGAATGGGAGAGGAGGAAGGGGGAACCAAATATATGATGATGGAAAGAAAGCTGACTCTAGGTGGTGAGCACCTAAGGTAACATATAGACTAAGTACTGTAGAACTGTACACCTGGACCTATGTAATTTTTACTAACCAATGTCTCCTCAATAAATTTTAAAAATAAAAAAGGGAGTACCAGAGAATTGTGATCATTATTATTATTCTCATAGACATTCAACACTTATCTACAAAGTTTCATAAATTCTTTAGAGCACAGTCCATGTGTCACCTCCTCTTTCAAAGCCTCCCAGACCTCCCAGCCTGAGTTAGAGTGGACACTGCTCTCCTGTGTTTTTCTGCAGAAATAATATTTTATGAACATACTCCTTTACAGCACTTGCAATTACATTGAATTAAAATTCTGTGAAATCTCTTTATCCTCATAGACTCTGGGACCCTTGAGAGTAGGGGTCACCTGTGGACCCCTCACTAGAACTCCTACCACAGGTTCTGTATGTAGCAGCAGAATAGGCTTTCAATAACCACACTGAATGAGTGACTGAAATGCGATAAGAGAACATGACATGTGTGTCAGGCTGGGTGCATTAATCATGGACTGTGGGTAATGGGGAACCTAAAAGGCAGGAGTCGCAAATTTAAATTCCTTATAGGCTCCCCAAAAGCTGACAAAAATGTTAACAGAATAAAAATATTTTCTAGTATAAAAAGAAAAGTTATAAGATAAGCTATAAGTTTGATGATAAGACCCAATTAACAGTTGGTCAGTGTATCAGGGGGACAAGAAGGCACAACATGTATTGTGGGAAATATATTTCCTGGCTTGAGGATAGGTCTCTCTCAATTGTACTTCGTTATGTCAATAAATCTGGGTTTAGTATGGGTGGACGTACCAATTTTCATGAAAAGCCAGACGTCGAGTGTTTACATGACAGATCACACTTTTCCCATGGTGGCGGAAAAAGGAAAACGTAGTGTGAATTGAACAAAACATGCTGTGCGAATCTGTAACAGAGACCAGTAGGGCTTTTACGCTCTCCGAAATGCTCCTTGCAGGACTGACAAAGTGGAGTTAGTATTTTGGGAAGGTTAGCTTCATACCAGGCTGTTCTGATATTTCAGGCTGACACACAAGGTCATTCTAATCCCATTCCCAAGGCACCGAGTCTAGAATCATGGCAATAATGCCTTGTATGTATTGTATTCCCTATGTTTTATTCTCCTGGGTGAGCACTGTCATGGCACAGCCAAAACAATTCAGATATCAGGATCTCTACGTTCCAGATATTATCATCCCTTTCCCTTTACACTGTTAGTGAGTTACCATGTCCTACTACATTTCCCATAATTCTTCATTCCATTCATTCCACCCAGCCAGCTCCCTTTTTCACCCTCCGTAGAATCTGACAGGCCACAGGAAGATCTGATTTCAAAGAGATGCTCGCATTCTAGACTGGTGCTATCTAGGAGTGTAAATGCCCAATGTCACACTGCTGAGTGGAGAAAGGTAAGAAAAATCCTTACAGGTCTTTATATTTTCTAACATGTTAAGATCTTTTGAAGAGACAGAAATGTTTTCTTTTTCAACCAATGTCTCAGTTACTTCTTTTTGTTTCATCTGTGCAAATCAAAATGCAATACGTTTTTTGAGCAATAGAACTAGTATGTACACTCAAAATGAAACACCAGTAAGATGGCAAGGAGTAGTGAAGGAAGTCTTCCATAAGACAGACAATGACCAATTCCAACAGCATGGGTTTGTATATAAATCCTGCACAAATAAATGAACTACTAGGAAAACATTAAACTGCAATCCTGCCTGATTGATATGTCATGATAATAATGCAAAGACAGAGTTTCACTGAAGTTTGGCTAAAAGCTTGATTTTTCTTTGTAACTATCATCAGACAGCGTGTTTTAAGTTCTTATTCTCAAACCATTTCATGATATGAAATCTTTTCATGTTTCATAAGTCAGGAATCAACACTTAAGACACGAAAAGCAAAATATACTCAAAAAATTGAATTGTCTACTAAAACAAAATTTAGTTAACTAGTTTGTAACAAGATTTTCTTTTTAACTAAATATGAGTATAATCAGATAATTCTGTTTCCGAATTGGTGGAGATATAGTTCTGTATTAAGTGTATGCATTAAGTGTATGTTTAATTATTTACTGTCTGGGATTGATATAGAACTGGTATATTCCAGTATTGGTATATTCCAGTGTGCCACATCTGTGGTTAACCCAGTTGCAAATCATTAAAACTTTACTTACTAATGAGCAGTGTTCTTATAAAAAAAGAATGAGATTCATGCATCATTTATTTTCAGTACAGTTTTGCATAATTAGAATAGCATGCAATTTGATCTATTAAGCTGCTAATTAAATATAAAATACTTAATGTGTACCAGAGAGCTGTGCTTTGAAATAGCACAATTTTCCATTGTGTGGTCATTTTCCTAACTGTCCATTCCTCCAAAGCATGGGAGAATGATCTATATAATGCATTCAGGGAAAAGGGACTATTAAGAAACATTGAAGCCACAAAGTCCTGAGTTGGTCAATAGTGTTAGACTTCTCCAGGCAAACAGAAATATCTAATTTGTATTCTGCCTCCTGCCTAAGCTCCTACTCTGTGTCTTTGAGGGTGTATATAACTAATAAAATGGCCCCAAACAGTCAGAAAAAGGGAAAGGGGAGCAATTTTGGTGCCTAAATAATTGAGAAATTGGAAACTTTACATAGAGTATTTCTAAAACACTTAAATCAGCTTCCAACTTGCAATTAGAAAGTCTGTATCTATGAATTCACATCCCTGGCAAGAGATCAAAGTCATATATTCTTATTATTTTTTTCTAATTTAGCTTCCATGTCTGCTATCAGATGAGACCGTATCATCATGTTCAAAATTTATCATTTTTCTGTTCAGGAATTTGGCACTTTCTACAATGTATACAACCCTATACCTTTTTCAAGGCCTTCATATACCATCCTTTGCTACTTTTAGAGTAATAATGATTATGGTAAAAACAAGGAAAGCTGATATTTTTCCTCAATATTGTGCCAACTGTGTCACATTAGCTCACTTAATTTCCTGAGGTAAAAAAGAAATGAGGACAGGTGGTGAGAAGTAACCTATCTTGGCTTGAGTCTTTGCTTCTGTGTTGAGCCAACTCCTAGGTTATGTGATTCAGAACCACTGTTGTTTTGTTTTTAAAGATTTGTGTTACTGTTTTTGAGAAAGAGAGAGAAGGAGGAGGGCCCAGAGTGGTCCCCATAATTATACATCATTAGTTTTCAACATAGTTTCATTCCACACAGGTGGGTGGGGGGGCACTCAGGGTAGAAACCAGGCCAGGGGCCTCCTGCATGGGAAGCACACCCCATTTCAGCATATGGGTCCACACAGGCCAAGGCTTATACCAGGAGTCTATTCTTGGACCCCAAAGCTGCAAAGTAGGTGCTCAACCTGCTGAGCCATCCCAGCATCCTCAGAACTATTGTTCTTAACCTTCCACAGTATGCTACAAACTCCATACTCTCCTAAATGAATCAGACCAGATTCTTCCATGTGCTTAGTATTGACTTATTCTTTTCTCATGCCTTAGTTTTCTTGCTGTTGCCTCTCTTAAAGTGTGTATTTTGTCACTTAGCCAAATATCCCTTTTCTTTCAAGGCCTGAGTCACATACATGCCTTCTCCTCCCCAGCTATCCTACCCAAAATGTATACCTTAGAACTAAGATTTATTCATATTCCCACAGTGCCTAGTGTAGATACAAATATGGTTACCTGTTGATAAATATATTTTCTGAAAGCATTAATAGTAGAGACAAATAATCCATTATAAAATTAAGAATGTAGTCATGCACATTGGATTCCTTGTTACGAAAGATAGGTTTGCTGCCAGATGTATTTCCTGTGCCATATTTTCCATCGTCAACAAAATTTTCAAAACATTTTCATTCATTTTCTGACTGCCCCTAGTCTGTGTCCAATTTTTTCTTTCTTAAGAGCGTCCAAAGTTAATTTTAACTTCAAGTGCTACTGCCCAACACAGCTTTCCGTCTCAGTGAAATGGGGTGCATATTAGTACGGAAACAAAGGAGGGAACTCTTCTGGGGTTGCACCCAGGTTATCAGGAATGGTGGGCTCCATTCCTCCACTGGTCTTTCCTCTCTAGTCCTCCTGCTCCCTTTACTCTTAGATACAGGTCCATTAACACTCTTAGGGCAAGAACTGACTTGGCCTTGATGCTAAATTAGTGCTCTTCTCAAGAAGCTGGCGGGTTCAGTAAAGTTCCACACAAGTGAATTGCGTGTTATTTTGACACGTTTACCCAAAATCATGCCCAGATTCCTTTTGGCCTCTGATACGAGGGCTGTCAGGAAAGTATCCAGCCATGTAACTGATCCCCTTATATTGACAATGGCTGGATTTGTTCTGGACAGCCCTTGTATATTATCGTCAGGGCATGGATGACTGCCAGACTATGAGGCTGGTGTGGGGTGGGGTGCTGCTCTGGACCCTTGGCTGACCCGGTAGCCTGTTTACCATTTCTTTATGTTAGGCAACAGCAGGCACATAAGTGTCACTTCAGGGATGCCCATTGAGATTTACTGAGTAATTGTACTTACAACAAAGAAACAAAGACTTATAGACACAGACAACAGTTTAGTGGTTACTGCAGGGTAAGGTGGGTAAAGTAGGAGGGAGGGGGACAAAATCTATGATGGTGGAAGGAGAACTGACTTTGGGTCGTGAGCATACCATGTAACACATAGACAATGTAATGTAGAGTTTTACACTCGAAATCTTATAATTTTATTAACCTAACCAACATCACCCCAACACATTTAATAATAAATAAAAAGAAAAAGAATAAAAAATGCAACATGGTGTAGTGATTGAATGGACCTTGGAGAGAGACTGCTTAGGTTCAAGTCCAGCTTTGATAATTACAAGCTGTGTGACCTCGGATAACTTATTTGACCTCTGAATATCTCAGTTTTTTCAACTATAAAATAGGGACAATGGTAGCACCTGTGTAACATGTTTTTCGTGGGGATTGAAATGAGTTATTTATGCTAAGCATGTAAAGGGTAGAGCAATCCTAGCTCTCAACAGTGTTACCTATTATTGTTGAACGTTTGTTGAGTAAGTAAATAAATTTAAAAAGTAATAAATTGGGGAAGCTGAGATGGCTCAGCAGGTTAAGCGCTCATTTTGTAGCTCCAGAGCCTGAGGATCGAATCCTGGACCTAGCCCATGTGGATCCATGTGCTGAACTGCGGTGTGCTTCCAGTTCAGTTCTTGCCGGGGCCTATGAATGAGGCTCCCAGCCCAGTTCCTGCCCTGCGCAGCCTTGTGCCCACCTGTGGAGTGAAACTATATGGAAAACTAATGCTGTCAACTATGGAGACTGCTCTGGGCCCTCCCACTTCTCTCTGTCTCTCTCTC
This sequence comes from Craseonycteris thonglongyai, assembly GCA_004027555.1. Taxonomy (NCBI): domain Eukaryota; kingdom Metazoa; phylum Chordata; class Mammalia; order Chiroptera; family Craseonycteridae; genus Craseonycteris; species Craseonycteris thonglongyai. The sequence continues at coordinate 31,618 of PVKE010014814.1, forward strand.
TGTCAAAAAACAATAAAAATAAATATTTAAAAATAAATAAATAAATAAAAGTAATAAATTTATTGCATATTGCAATTGTTTCTTTTACTTGTCTCCTTTCTCCTCAAGATTTAAAACTCCTTAAGGGCTGAAAGCGGACATTATTTATCTTTGTACATTGCCAGTACTTTCCAGGAGAATAGCATATTTATTGTATGTGTACAATGACTATTTTTTGAATGAAAGAAATTTGTGGTAATTAAAGATAAGGGTCAAGTGAAGTAGAGTTTCATAGTTGTCAAGTTCAAAATCATTTAAGAGTAATGAGACTATTATATTGGTAGGTTTGTCTTCATCAGCATTGAAATTACACTTGTAATGATGGCAATAGTTTAAGTAGAGAAAGAAATTGTGAAAGAGATGTCAAAGTTCTCAGAAGTAAAAAAAATGTGAACCAAAAATTGTAAGAAAGAATTACCATAGAGTTTAGACTGCTGTCACGAACTACACAAGTTTTTTAGGAAGAAGAACTTATATTGTCTGATAATAAGGGGGAATAGAGAAAGGCCAGTACTACTCATAGTACGTGGTATATGGAGTATCCATTTACAATGGCTATGTTTTTTTTCATCTCTTCTCAAATGTCCTGAAGTGATTCTCAAAGCAGAACTCTTAATGTTTTTCATTTTCTCCCACCAAAATCTATTCATAATAACAACTACAATGTTATAGGCGGAACTGTATTTCCTAAAAATTTGTACATTGATGTTCTAACCCCCAGTACCTCAGAATGTAACTATCTATGGAGATAGGGTCTCTAAAGAGATAATTAAGTTAAAACATTGAAATTATCATTATGGTAGGCTCTAATTCCATACAACAGGTATCCTTATAAAAAGAGGAAACGTGAACATAGATAAGACTATCGGAAGATAGAGGATGGCAGTTGAAAATAATGAAAAATGAAATAATAGAGAATCCATTTTTAATGTTCTAGGCATATTCAGACAAAAACCCAAATGTTCAGACATCAGATGTGATTGATCTATGTTCATGGTCAGCAGTCCACTCAAAGTCCCAACAGTGGTTCTTCTAAGAGATCTCCTCATAGCCCCAAGAGTTACCAGCGAATGTAGTTGAAGAATTGACTAGCATCGAGACTGCTTCTCTCGGATGAAATGAGCAGCAGTGTCTGCTCATGTGGGGACCTCAGGCTGCCACAGTGAAGCTGGAGTGTGGTAAGGAGCACGTAAGCCTTGAAAATGGCTCCGCTCAGGTGATGAGAGGGAGTTCTGTAATATCCCAGAGCTGACTTCTCAGCGTGATTGGTGCTGGACCATTCTGAAGAAGGACTGATTAGGTGCTGGACAAAATACAAAGCTCATACATTGGGTGTTCGTACTCATACGTTACAGCTCTGTGCTGCAAGCTGAATTGAGTTCTGTCAGACTGCTCTTAAGCCGTCAGTTGAATTGAATTCTCCTGGAGGGAAAGGCGAGGGAAAGGGAAATAAGGACAGATGGTTGAGGGAGTGACTGAAACTGATGGTCACCTCAGGAGGAAGGTGACATCAGGAGAACCTTCACGTATCCTGACAGGAGCAGTGATTGCTCATCAGCTACTCATATATAGAGTTAACCATCGCCCGTCATTGATTATCAGCAGCAATACTCATCAACTAATGAGAGACAATAACAATAACCAGTTCAGACAAGAGAGGCCTGCCTCTCTCCTCCCCTTTCCCAACACTGAGTTTCCTCAAATCTGATTCTTGCACAAAAATGTTCCTGAGGAGTGAAAGCAAACAGAAAGGTGAAGAGGGATGTGCTGTGAGTGCCATTGATCTTTTACTCAAACAGTTTTTCTATCCATCCGTATATATTTTCTCAGTGGTAACTTTTTGTTTAATAGTTTATTATACAAAGACTAACTGCTAACTTTGATATCTCAGGTTGGAGTTTATAGCATAATTTTTTTCTTTATTTTTAATAGCTTTCAATGGCATCATCTAACTCCACCCCCAACACACACACACACACACACACACACACACACACACAAACACACACAATCCTTTTTATTTGTCACACAGAGAGATCTTCAGACAAATAAATTAAAATTCTTTTTCCCCAGAGAAATAAGATGAATGCTCTAATTTGAGGGGAATAGCAAGATAGGTACTGATGTGATTGGCAAACACAAAATCTGCTATAGATGTGGTTTAATATGAAGGCTGATAGATAATATGAAGGGTAGATAGATAGATAGATAGATATTCACAAATTGTACTGAGGGATTCCCATTCTAATCTCAGATGAGTTGACTCATTTTTACATAAATTTTGGCATGCATTTTATCTTATTTGGGCATCAGATATATAAAATAAGGAGTTTGGTCTTGGAAACATCCAGCATTTCTTTCAAATATGAGCAACTATAACTACTTAGGGTTGTGAACAACCCTGGACTATTATTAACTAAAAGAAAGAGACCTCTGATTGTCTAGCAGTTCCTTGGCCCATTGTGAAATTCCATTTCATATCAGACTAAAATAGAAAAATGTTTCAAGTTAGAATAAGCTGTAAAACAAAAAAGAACACTTTAACTTTTTTTTTTTAATATTATTATATTTTATTGTTAAATTTAATGGGGTGACATTGGTTGGTAACAATTAGATAGTTTCCCGATGTACAACTCCACATCACATCACCCATGCATCGTATTACGTGCCCAGCTCCCAGAATCAGCTCCCCCTCCAACCCCATATATCTGGTGCCC